>PVKH010044303.1:0-10620 GCA_004027955.1 Chaetophractus vellerosus | reverse complement strand
TGTCTGTAGCATGGCAGAAGAGCCAAGTTCATCAAAGAGGGCACCATCCATACTAGGGCAAACTCCATAAAGCAGGGCAGAGCCCAGCCTCTCCCCATCTTTATGAACGAGAAAGAGGACATCTTATGGTGCACAGAAACGGAAAGGGTGTTTGGCTTCCCTGACCACTAAACAGACATCTCCAATATGAGCCATCTGGCGAGGCAGAGGTGGCCCGGCCAGTCCTGGAGCACACAGATCCTCCACCACCTCTTCGCTCAGATGAAAGAGTATTTTGTAAGGGACATGAGGGCAGAGGCCGTGACACAAAGTTCAACACAAAACAAAAACACCAAGAACCTGAAGATGGAGAGAAGTATCAGCTCCCAGAAGAGAAAAGGGAATTTAAAAACAAAACCCACAGATGCTGAAATACCAGAAGGCTATGCCTTGCAAAAAGAGCTGGACAGCATCTCCTGATTTTTCAATGTTTATTTAAAACACAAAACCAAGCCCTCTCCCTCCCCTACCCCCTTTTATTTTTGGTCAAACCTTTTGTTTTTTATTCTTTCCAGAGAGGTTTTCTGTTTGTTTGGGTTTTTGTTTCTTGCTGTGACTGAAACAAGAGGGTTTATTGCAGCAAGAATCAATGACAAAAAATAATAACGTTACCTTGCAAAGGAAAGACAGGAAAGGAGCAAAAATAAAACTTCTGCCTCTGTTCCTCACCAGCTGAGGGTCTCTGGGCCAGCCAGTCGGCTTCCAAAGCCCTCTCTGCTCATTAGTAAGCAGAGGTCAGCTTTACTCCTGAGACATACAACTGTCTCACATGACATAAGGAACAAGAATTGACTTTTGTTAGGTGTAAGCTGTTGGTGGAAGAACATTGAACACCTTTTTCTCTATTTTCTCTATCATATACGTAAAACATCTTTTTCTTTCATTATCTGTATAAGTTTTCTTCTAGTTAATATTTTCATGATATATCTATTTTCCAACATGTCTGAATCCTTATGGATTTAGATGTAAATAGCATAGAGTGGGATTTTGGTTTTTTAGCTAGTCTCACAATATTTGTCTTTAACGGGATGACAATCTATTTATAGTCACATAATTTCTGATATATTTCTGCTTAAATCCTTTTTTACAGGATTCACCTATACCACACTATTATTAACACTGTGCATTGGTGTGGTACATTTGTTACAACTGATGAAAAGTACACTTTTATAATTGTACTATTATGTTATATTGCATGCAAAATTATGTATGTAATTTTTATAGATATATATTAATTGTCCATGGTTTGACTTAGGGTTCACTGCTTGTGTTCTGCCCTTCCATGGATTTTTTTTTTTTTAATTCTAGTAACACATACAAGCTAAAATTTCCTCCTTTTAACTACATTCAAATATTTAACTTGACTTCCAGGAAGATGGAAGATGAGAGAGGAGGAGGGATCACTTCTCTTCCAGAAAAAGTAGCTAGAGGACAGGGTGAGGCTGTCTGGAAGCCTGCCCCAGGGCTCAGGACACCAGGGAAAGGCGAGGCACCACCCAGAAGAGAGAGGGGCAAAGGAAAGGAGTCTCAGCGGCTGCAAAAGCTGCAGCTGGCACCCTTCCTCCCACCTATGGAAAAATAGGTGGGCCGCAGTGGCTGCGAACTGAGGGGCTTACAGGGGTCCTCTAGCCCAAAAAAGAGGACAAAAAGAGGGGCACAGCCTACAGCAAGTTCAGATTTTGGCCAGCAAACTTGATCTGCTGCATTGGAGGGGTCCCCCACTTCCAGGCTGGGTGGGGCCAGGACATTGCTTGCCCTGAGAGGAGCAAGCTAAAGATAATTTGCCATCTCAAAAATCCTCCCTACTGCCCTGGGCTGTTTGCTGAAGAGGCAGAGGGAGGGAGGGTGTGGCAGGCCAAGGGGTGGGGAACAGCCTCTGAGAAAGTTTGTTTGTGAGGCTTGGCCAGCCCTGAGGACATTGCTTCTGCACAGCCACCCCCATGAGGGGTTACACTGAATGCATTCCCCCCTAGCACCTGGGGTCTGAGATGAGAGGTCTGCCCAAGAGAGCCATCTGCTGGCCAAACAGGAAGGTACACGAAAAAGAAAAAAATAATAAAAGAGGCAAACAGGTGCCTTTACTACCACTTTCTCCAAGGCCCTTGGAAACCAGCCTGTAGCCCATTACTGAGTCCTTAGCCCTGGTTTAAGCAGTTAAACAGGGACAATCCTAAATATGTGGAACAAGTTGAACCAAGAGTCAAAAAGCAGTGGTAGCTTACAGCTACTTAACAGTAAATCTTCTAGGCAAGTGAGAGAAACCGAACATCAGAATAAACTCAGCATCAGAATCAGATGCCTAAATATCAGCAAAAAATTAAAAGCCATACAAAGAAAAAGGAAGCTATAACTCAGGCAAAGGAACAAATCAAAGCCCCAGATGAGACATAGGGTTGAAACAGCTAATCAATGAGGTAAATACAATCTCCTAAATCAAATCATGGAGTTGAAGGACAATATGACTAAGGAAATGAAAGACATTAAAAAAACACTGAGTGAGCACAAAGAAAAATTTGAAATCTTGGATAGAACAATAACAGAGCTTACGGGAGAGAAAGACACAATAAGTGAGATTAAAAATACATAGAGGCACACAACAGCAGAGTTGAAACCATGGAAGAAAAAATTCAGTGATGTAAAGGAAGGAACAACTGAAATTGAATAGAAAAAAGAACAGAAAGAGAAAAGAATGGAAAAAATTGAGCAAGGCCTCAGAGAGTATAATGATAACATGAAGCACACAAACATATGTATTATGGGAGTTCCAAAAGGAGACAAGAGGGAGAAATGGGCAGAAAGAGTAGTTGAGGAAATAATGGCTGAAAAACCACATGGTCATCTCAATTGATGCAGAAAAGATGTTTGAAAATTTCAGCATCCTTTCATGATAAAAATGCTTCAAAAGATAGATATGGAAAGGAAAGTTCCTCAACATAATAAAGGGCATATTTGAAAATCCCACAGCCAACATCATACTCAATGGAGACAGGCTGAAAGCTTTCCCACTAAGATCAGGCATAAGACAAGGATGCCCAGTGTCACCAATGTTATTCAGCATTGTGCTAGAAGTTCTAGCTAGACCAATTAGACAGGAGGAAGAAATACAAGGCATCCAAATTGGAAAAGGGAAAGTAAATCTCTCACTATTTGCAGATGAAATGATCCTATATTTAGAAAATCCCAAAACATCTCCACCAAAGCTACAGAGCTAATAAATGACTTCAGCAAAATGGCAGGATACAAGGTGAACATGCAAAAGTCAGTAGCATTTCTATACACTAGTAATGAGCAAGCTGAGGAGGAAATCAAGAAAAAAATTCCACTTACAATAGCAGCAAAGAGACTCAAATATCTAGGAATTAATTTAACCAGGAATGTAAAGGATCTGTATTCATAAAACTACAAGACACTGATAAAAGAAATCAAAGAAGGCCTAAACAAACGGAAGGACGTTCTGTGTTCATGGATTGGAAGACTAAACATCATGAAGATATCAATTCTACCCAAATTGATTTATAGACTCGATGCAATTCCAATCAAAATTCCAACAGCCAAATTTACAGAAATATAAAAGTCAATCACCAAATTTATTTGGAGGGGAAAGGGGTGGTGAATAGCCAATGAACATCCTGAAAAGAATAGCAAAGTCAGAGAACTCACACTCCCTGACCTTGAAGTGTATTATAAAGCTAATGTTGACAAAACAGCATGGTATAATAAAACTAAAAAATTTTAAATAAACAAATAAATAATTTTAAAATGGCATGGTATTAGTATAAAGTTAGACACATTGATCAAAGGAATCAAACTGAGAATTCAGAAATAAACCCTCATCTCTATAGTAAACAGATTTTTGATAAACCTACCAAGCCCACTTTTCTGAGACAGAACAGTCTCTTCCATAAATGATGCTGGGACAACTGGATATTCATAACCAAAAGAATGAAAGAGGATCCCTATTTCACTCCCTATACAAGAATCAACTCAAAAGAGATCAAAGACCTAAACATAAAAGCCAGGACCATAAAACTCCTAGAAGATAACATAGGGGAACATCTACAAGAACTTGTAGTAGGTGGGGATCTCTTCAACTTACAACCAAAGTATGAGCAACAAAAGAAAAAATAGATAAATGGGACCTCCTCAAAATTAAACACTTCTGTACCTCAAAGGATTTTATAAAGAAGGTAAAAAGGCAGCCTACCCAATGGGAAAAATATTTGGAAATCACACATTCAACAAGGGTCTAATATCCATGATATATAGAGAGATCCTACAACTCAACAATAAAAAGACAAATGACTCATTTTTAAAATGTGCAAAAGACCTGAATAAACATTTTTCTAAAGAAGAAATACTAATGGCAAAAAAATATATGAAAAAAAAAAATGCTCAGCATCACTGGCTAAAAGGGAAATGCAAATCAAAGCTACAATGAGATATCATTTCACACCTTCTAGGATGGCCACTATTAACAAAACAGAAAACTACAAGTATCGGAGAGGACATAGGGAGATAAGAATCTTATTCACTGCTGGTAGGAATGTAGAATGGTATAGCCACTGTGGAAGTCTGTTTGGCAGTTCCTAAGGAAGTTAGGTAAGATCTACCAGGTGACCTGGCAATACCACTGCTAGGTATAGACCCAGAAACACTGAGAACAGTGACACAAACAGACATCTGCACACCAATGTTTATAGTGACATTATTCATAGTTTCCAAAAGATGGAAACAACCCAGGTTCATCCATCAATCAACTGATGAATGGATAAACAATCCATGGTATATATACATGATAGAATATTATTCAGCTATAAGAAGAAATGAAGTCGTTAAACTTATGGCCACATAGATGAACCTGAAGGACATTTTCTTGAGTGAAGCAAGCCAGACACAAAAGGACAAATATTATATGACTTCTCTATTATGAGCTAGATATAATGAACAAATTCATGGAGTTAATAGCTAGAATATAAGTCACCAGAGAAAAGAATGTGGTTAGAGAGTGGAAAGCTTTAAAGAGATTTAATCTCTGCAGAATTGGTAAGAAGATGTTTGTAAGTGTTTGGAATGTAAGTGTTTGGAAATGAATAGAAATGGTGAAATGAATACAAATGTAAGTGTTTAGAAATGAATAGAAATGGTGAGAGCATACCATAGGATTAGTAATTAGGAGCGCTAACGTATGAGTACGATAGTGGTTTGTTTTCTGTTTTCTGTTTGTTTGATGTTTTTTTGTTTGTTTGTTTGTTTTTTTGAGTAATGAAAATGCCCTGATGTTGATTGAAATAATGAATGCACAACTCGATGATTATATCAAATGCCATTGATTGTACACTTCAGATAAATTGC
This sequence comes from Chaetophractus vellerosus, assembly GCA_004027955.1. NCBI lineage: Eukaryota > Metazoa > Chordata > Mammalia > Cingulata > Chlamyphoridae > Chaetophractus > Chaetophractus vellerosus. The sequence continues at coordinate 5,229 of PVKH010044303.1, read as the reverse complement.
ATAAAAATAAAAATACTAGAGTGGGCTGGGGGAAAATACACCAAATGTAAGATATGGATGATAATTAGTAGTAATACTTTGATGATGCTCTTTCATAATTTCTTACAAATGTTTCACAACAATGCAAGGTGTTGTGGTGGGGTGATGTATGGGAGCCCTGTATAATATTATGCATGTTTAATTTGTAAGTTCACAACTTTTACTATACATTTATTGTTTATGTATGTTCATGTATGAATGATATTGTATTAGTCAGACAAAGGGGTGCTGATGCAAATTACCAGAAATCTGTTGGTATTTATAAAGGGTATTTATTTGGGGTAGAAGCCCACAATTACCAGGCCATAAAACATAAGTTACTTCCCTCACCAAAGTCTATTGCCACATGTTGGAGCAAGATGGTTGCTGACGTCTGGCAGGGTTCAGGCTTCTTGGGTTCCTCTCTTCCCGGGGATTGCTTGTCTCTGGGCTCAGCTCTTCTGCTATCTCCACAAGGTCAGCTGTAGACTATGAGGTTCTCTAGGCGTTGTCTTGCTCCACAAGGCCAGCTGTAGACTATCAGGCAAATGGCTCTGTCTCTCTCCCCAGGGCTTCTACCATTCATAAGAGCCATCTCTATTCTTCCATGTTCTTCTGTGTTTTCACTTTCCGGGCTCCAGCTAAAAACAGCATCAGAACTCCAACTCTGTCCTTTGCCATGTCTTTTATATGTGAGTCCCCATCCCTTGGTGGGGTGCCCTACCAACGTGCCCTACCAACGTGCCTCGATGCCCTACCAACGTGGCCCAATCAAAGCCCTAAATTATAATTTAATCATGCCCAGAGGAACAGACCAGTTTACAAACACAATCCAATATCTATGTTTGGAATTCATAAATAATATCAAACTGCTACAGATATACTTCAATAGTTTTTTAAATGAAATATATGTAACTCATTGCTGTAATTACATTCACAGTGTTGTGCTATCATCACCATCCATTACCAAAACTTTTCTATCGTCCCAAATAGAACCTCTGTCCCTTTTAAGGCTTACCTTAACATTATTTATTTTTTATATTTTGCACTATATTTTAAAGTCTGATAAAGATACATACTAAAATATTTATAAATAAAATGATGTGTCTGGAATTTGTCTCAAAAAGCTTCCAAGAAAAAAGAAATGGGAGAGAGAAATGAAATTAGATTATCAAATTGAAACTGGGTGATGGGTACGTGAGGTTCATTATACCATTCTCTTTATTTTTGTCCATGATTTAAATTTTATGTACTAATATTTTAAATCTGTTTTTTCCAACATACTTCATTTTTTAGAGTTTAAAGAAGAAATTGTGCAGAAAGTGCAGACAGTTCCTACTTATGCCCTCTCCCTCTCCTACATGGTTTCTTCTGTTAGTAACATCTTGCCTTAGTAGATGTTACAACTGATCCGACCAATATTGATACATTATCAACTAAAGTCCATAGTTTTCATTAGAGTTCACTCTTCATTGCACAGGTCTATGGGTTTTGCTAAATGGGTAACAATGTTATATATCCACCATGACAGTATCATATAGAATAATTTCACTGCCCTAAAAATGCCCTGTGCTCCCTTCTTCATCCCACCCTCCCCATCCCTCTGAATCCCTGGCAACCACTTATCTTTTTACTGGCTCTGTAGTTTTGCCTCTACCAGAATGTCATATAGTTGTAATGATACAGCATAGCTTCTTTCATTTAGTAATATGCATTTAAGTTTCCTCCATATCTTTTATACTTTGATATCATTTTTTTAAATTGCTGAATAATACTCCATTGTATGGATACGCCACAGTTAGTTTATCCATTCACTTGTTGAAGGACATCTTGGTTGCTTTCAATTGTTGGCAATTATGAATAAAGATGCTATAAAATTTTATGCACAGGTTTTGGTGTGGACATCAGTTTTCAACTCATTTAGGTGAATACTTAGGAGCATGATTGCTGGATCATATAGTAAGACTGTGTTTAGCTGTGTAAGAAACTGCCAGTCTGACTTCCAAAGTGGCAGTACCATTTTTCATTCCCATCAACAATAAATGAGAGTTCCAGTTGCTCTACATCCTCAACAGCTTTTGGTATCATCGGTGATTTGGATTATAGCCATTCTAATAGGTGTGAGGTGGTATTTCCCTGTTTAAATTTGCAGTTCCCTTATGACATATGACGCTGAGCATCTTTTCATATGCTTGGTTGCCATCTGTATACCTTTTTTGGTGAGGTGTCTGTTCAGATCTTTTGCCCACTTTGCCCTGTAAAGCTGTTTGCTTTCTTATTGTTGAGTTTTAAGAGTACTGTGAATACTTTGGATTCAAATGTTTCACCAGATACACGTCTTACAAATATTTTCTCCCAATCTGTGACTTGTCTTTTCATTCTCTTAATCTATCACTTTATTTTATACTTTTTAATTGTCCTCCCTCGTCTTTGTTTCTTTTTCTCGCATATCTTGTCTTCTTTTAAATCGATTTTTTTTTACATTCTACTTTTTCCCCTTTATTCATTTGGAAGTTATACACTCTGTTTCAGTTTTTTTGGTTGTTTACCCTTGAAATTATGACATGCATTCTTATCTTAACCAAATCTAATATTAATCAATATCCTTACCATCCTCCCTCCCTCTAACTCCATTTACTCTTTTCTTAATTTATATGCAATTTTCATGTATTTTAACTATATTTTAGACTACACAGGACATTATTGTGGTTATTATCATATAGTCAATGTTCAGTTAATTTTTTTAAACTTTATTGAATTGAAATTTATACTTGGGGTATATGGTTTGCAGAGATTGCCCCAATTCTCCACATTTCTCTGAATCTGTGTTTTTGTTGTTTGTTTGTTTATTTGTTTTTTTATTATATATCCCCCCCTTTCTGCTTGTTCTTGCTGTGTTCATTTTTGTGTTCTTCTGTGTCTGCTTGTCTCCCCCCCCCCATTGCGGGGACCCGCCAAGACAGCTCACCGCGCAGTGGCTTTTGCCTGCTCACGGGGGCTTGCCCTGCCCGTAGCAGCTTTGCCCTGCCATGGTGGCTTGCCTTCTCAAGGCGGTCTGCCTGTTCAAGGAGGCCCCGGGAACCAAACCTGGGGCCTCCCAAGTGGTAAACAAGCACCCTACCAATTGAGCTACAGCTGGCCCCTGAATCTGTGTGTTTTAAAGATTTATTTATTTCACCCCCACCCCCACTGTTTTTGCACTCACTGTCTGCTCTCTGTGTCTCCTTGTCTTCTCTTTAGACTGCACCAGGAACTGATCCTGGGTCCTTTCAGAGCGGAAAGAGGCTGGTCAATCTTGTACCATCTCAGCTCCCTGATCTGCTGCATCTCTCATTGTCTCTCTTCTGTGTCTCTTTTTGTTGCGTCATCTTGCTGTTCCAGCTCTCCGCGCAGGCCAGCACTCCACATGGGCAAGCTTTCTTTTCACCAGGAGCCCCCAGGAATCAAACCCTGGACCTCCTATATGGTAGATAGGAGCCCAATCACTTGAGCCACATCCACTTCCCAATGTTCATTTAAATTTATTCATACATTTACCAATCTCTTTGTTCCTTACTTCTTCTTGAACCTCAGACTTTCCAACAGGAATCATCTTCTTCTATATAAAGTACATTCTTTGGAATTTCCTTTGGTATAGGTCTTTGTGAGACAAACTCTCTCAACTCTGTATAAAACTATCTTTATTTTTTTGTCTTTATTCTTGAAATATAGTTTTGTTTTTTACATAGGATTCTAAGTTGCAGTTGTTTTCTTTTAGCACATTGAATTCTATTTTTTTTCTGGCTTCCAACGTTGCTTTGAGAAGTCAGGTTTTTTTTGTTTGTTTTTGTTTTGTTTTGTTTTTTAATTTTGTAATTTTTTTTAAGATTCATTTTTTTAAATTTATTATACATCCCCCCCTTCTGCTTGTTCTTGCTGTGTTCATTTTTCTCTGTGTTCCTCTGTGTCTGCTTGTCTCCCCCTGCTGGGGTGACCCGCCAAGTCAGCTCACCGGCGCAGCAGCCCACCTGCTCACAGGGGCTCACCCTTGCTCGCGGGGGCTTGCCTTTTTGCCCGTGGGGGCCCACCTTTGCCCGCGGCAGCATGCCCCACCCACATTGGTGTGCCTTCTCAAGGCAGCCTGCCCGTTCAAGGAGGCCCCGGGTTTGGTCCCCAGGGCCTCCCATGTGGCAAACCAGCGCCCTACCCACTGGGCTACAGCTGGCCCTGAGAAGTCAGTTTTAAGTACTATTGTTGCTCATATGAATTTTCCCTCTAGATGCTTTTAAGATTATCACTTTTTTGTGTGATTTTTCTGAATTTCACCATGATATATCTAAGTGTAGATTTCATTTCATTTATCCAACTTAAGATACACTGTGCTTCTTCACTTTATGGATTGGTATCTGTTATGAATTCTGGAAAGTTCTCAGCCATTATCCCTTCGTATATTCCCTTGGCTACATTCTCTCTCTCTTCTCTTTATAGGACTCCAATTATACATATATTAGACTTTTTCACTCTATATCTCTTGGCTTTGCACCTGAATTTTCTATCTTTTTGTCTTTCCATGTTGTATTCCAGAAACTTTCTTCTAACCTACCTTACAATTCACTAATATTCTCTTTAGCTAAGTACAATCTGCTGTGAAGCCCATCCATTTAGCTTTTGTTTCAATTATTTGTATTTTCATTTCTACAAGCTCTATTAGGTTCATTTTCAAATTTGCTATATGACATTTGATAGACTCCTATTCCCTGAAGCCTGTCTTTTATTTTGTTAAACATTGTCACCATAGCTATTTTGTATCCTTGTTCTTGCTCATGGGCATGAGTTTCCTTGCATGCCTAGTGATCTATGGCTGTGCTAGTCATTATATTTGGAAAATTACTCGAGGGAAGAATTTACCACTAATGGTAAAAGTACCTGCCTCAGAAAGAATTTGCATTTGTTTTTGCCAGACACCTGGGGACATTACCAAGTTCAAGGCTTGAGAATTTCTAATTCAGGGGCTTTTCCACTTCCACAACTCCCCACTGTGTGGTGTTAGTTCTGTGGGAGAGGGTCCTGTTGAAGTCCCACCCTGTGCAGTCCTAGCCTTTTTTTTTAACATCCCTTCCCCCCCAAGATGGCTCCTTTGTCTGTTTGCTTGTAGTTTTTGCTCACTGTTTGTGCTTGTTGTCTGCTCATTGTTTTTGCTCCTTGTCTGCTTGTTGTCTGTTTTTTTGTTTT
>PVKH010044302.1:0-10620 GCA_004027955.1 Chaetophractus vellerosus | reverse complement strand
GTGAAATTAAAAAAAAAAAAAAAAAAAAAAGACAGACTTTAGTGTTAACTAGTTAAAAATGATGATACTCTCGAATCTATTCTAAACAAGCACCCTATATCATTAATATAAAAAACCACAGATCCATAGGTTAAATAAAATATTTTTGAAAACACATAATTCTATCACTTTACAAATTAGGCAAATAAACATTTGATCCACTAAATCTAACATTTTCATATACTGGCATCAAGTGTAAGAGTATAAAGAATGTAACTTACTTGCTTGCCAATTCACCCCCTGGTGGGAGGCTAGGGATGTTCTCACTCGCTAATGTGCGCATCACATGGACTAAGTCAGGGACGCCTTCCCCCTGCTTCTTTATGATTTCTGGGAATCAGAAGTACTTTTTTTGTAAGTGCTATCCAAATTTAATTTAAAAATTGAAACAAAGATAACTTAGTTTTTAAAGATGACATTTACCACGTCTGAAATTTTCTAAACTGGTGTTATAAGGAAAAAAATCAAGTTGACCTTTGAAAATTTATGGCAAAGGGGTACACAAAATGATACAAAAGATGAAATATTTCCTAGATTAAGTTTAAAGAAGGAAAACAATATAGATCAAAATATGAAAAGGAAGAATTTCATGTTAAAACAATATATTACATATTAGATATAAATGGGTACAAATGAGAATATCCTTCTTAAGATGACAACCAGTTACTTCTGAGGAGATCAACTCCTCTCTTTAGACTGGAAACATGCTTCCTGAACTTGGCCCTGTAAAATACATTGCACAGATTTTTTTTGGTAAACAATTTCAGGATTTTTATTTTTAAACAACCTTTTAAATATAGGGAAATATACTGCTTATATACTAAATCATTTTTACATATATCTTTTTATTTGCAAAATGATAGTTAAGTAGCACACACAGATTAGGTTACATACTGAAATAGCACCCAACTTAATTTTTGTCTAAAATATCTTTGAACAGTAAACAGATATAGAATACCATTTTCTTAGTTGATTATTTGAACAAAACCTTGAATGAAAAACGTCTAAGTTTCATGAAAATTTTTTAAAAAGATTTGACAAACCATACATCTGCATTTAAAATAATTTCAAAACATCCAGTTATTAAATGGATATAGTGATATGATCTGCAGTGTTGTCATGCAGACACATACAGTTATTCATACCACAGAATACCAAAATTATATACAAAGGACTTAACAAAGAACTCTAAACCTATGCAGTCTAGGTACAAATAATTCTTCATTTGGAGTTTTAGCATGGCTAATTCTAAATGCAATATTATACCAAAGGTATTTATAAGGTCTATCTTCAAGTTTTGTTCAGTCTTTTGTTTTTCAATGTTTATATAAAGAAAATTTTCTTTTAGTCAACACTGGGGCAAGAAAATTATTCTAGTTCCCAATTGTAAATACCTTTGAAAATAACGCATACAAAGATCTTTCATTCTTTTGATCAAGGCTTGAAATACTAATTCTTCATTAAAGGCACATTTTAAAAGACAGACACTGCTACCCATATGTCTTTAAATAATCCAAATTTTCCTTTTAGAACTAAGACCAAATTTTACCATCTATTATTTTTGGCCTTTTTTTTTAACCACTTAAATCTGAACAAAAAGCAAGGATCTCAGATTTGGTTTGCCAAGTTCCTTTATTGTGTAATCTTTAACATCTAGTATATTTATTCTACATGGTTCTAATGCTGGAAATCTGCTGTACAAAAATAAAGGGATTTGATGTTTACCTAAACTGCACAATTTCACAATCTAATGCTATAATACACTTAACATACAGTCTCTGCTAAGCCAATACAATTATTTGGATAGATAACTAGATACAATAGAAATGAACACTAATGATAAATGCAATCAATGATGGCTTCAGGTCTAAAAAATATTACCTCAAATCATCTTTTTGAAGTATCTTATATCTCTTTGGTCAAAATAAAAAAATATTTTAACTACGAAGATTTTACAGGAAAACAAGTTCTTTTTAAAAATATATATATATATGGCTTTAAAAACAGTATCCCATATTCTATGTGGGACAATCCATTTAAACTACCTGACCATTAATAATATACAAAACAAAATAAAACAAAAAAACAAAAACAAAAAATACTTATACTAGCTTTGCTTCTTTCTAAAGGCTTTAAAAAAAAAAAAGAAATGAATTTTAAGAAAAATTCTTTTAATTGCTCTAAGGTCATATACTTTAATTATAATTGTAAAAAGCCTAGATGTTTTTATTTAAGAATATATATGTGTAAATGATCCATATTTCACAAACACATACTCAAACACATTCTGCTCCTCCTCACTCACTCTTCCTTACCCAAGTCTGAGGGATTCTATCAGGTATCTCTAAATCAGCAATTGTAAATTAAACATGGCAATCGGTAGTAAAGATTTTAAAAATATACACAAACAAGTATAGTATTAAAATGGCTTAGAAGGACCATAAATTCAATAGAGGTATGGTATAGATTATAAATTGAATCTTTTCATCTGCCCAGAAAATAAAGTTTTTAGAAGGGCACAGATGATAGGAGAAAGAAGATACAAAAAACTTTTAACCTTGAGACTATGGTGTGGACAGAGAAGCTGAAAAAAGTTCAAAGCAAATAACATGAAGTTTAGCAGGTCACAGCAATTTAGTGAAGGCGTGTATTTAAAAAAAAGAAAGAAAGAAAAAGATATTCACTGCCTGCTTTGGATGTTGATGCAGTATTTTTCACTTTTTAAGGCTTGTAACAACTTTTACAATGCAAACAGTTACATTCTTTCTATGTTTTTAAAAAGCAGTAGTTTTAATGTAGTGTTTATTCTTTAGTTGCAGTCTCATAAAATCTATCTTAGTAAAGAATACCATAAATTTAGTTTATGACATAAAATAAGCTTCAATTGAATGGTATAACAACATTTTAACATATCGAAAATATTGAGTATCAACATAAAACTCTGCTCAAGTGGCAACTCTTGCTTGATAATAAGCAATATAAAGCTTAATAATGTAACACAATTACATTTTTAAAATGAATACTCTGTAATTCCATGAAAATCTTACTTTAAAAGAGTATACACTAATGAGAAAAGTCGCAATTCATTTCTAAAATTTGATCCCATTTCATATTAAATAAAACTATTTATTCCTATCTAAGGCAATAAGAAGACATGTATATATACGTCCAAGATACTTTAATGTTCCAACACATTAAATATCAACTTATCCCTATGCATATTATTCTTATTTTTCAACTAAGCAGCAGTTTGAACCATTGTGATATGGCTTTGTAACACTAAATATTTTATTTTATTGTATTATCTATAAATAACATATTTAAAATATAAAAATTCTAAGATCCTTGATAATAGTCAGGAAACAAACTCATTGAATATTATGTTCAATGAATTAAATATCAAATTCATTATATACATATATTAGATTTATCACTATCAAGGTCTTAGAGGGCAATAGAAACAAAATAGCAGCCCTAGACAATAATGAAAATCAAAAACAATCATGATTCTAATACCAGACTGGTATGACTGATATCAAAGAATTAAAAGGTGGAAAACAAAATTAAAGTGAATACTAATTTTTATAATGCAGACACAGCAGGACGTAATAGTGTGGTGGATCAATACTTGCATGCTCTCAGCGGTCTTTAATGTGCAATTAGCAATATTAGGAGGCCAAAATATCTTTTAACACTTTACAGCAATGTCAAGTTCTTTTTAAAGGAACTGCTTAATTTACATACTTTCTGCATATATGCAGTAAACTTGCATTCTTTGAGGAGATTTAACTTTTATACCAAGTATTAGCTGCACTGAATAATCACTTAAGTTTTTTCAAATATTTAAAAGCACTACACTGGAGAGTTACAATCATCTTACTAATTGTCTCAAAGAAATTTCTGCAATTATGACAAATATACTCCTGGAATTCCCAATTTACTTCTTGATCTTAGTCAGCACTTACATTCGTGCCAAGTTGAGACCTTGTATGTCTTTAATTCAGGTCTATCTTTGTTTAGGTGAGACAATTTAGGGTTTAGCAAGAAGTCTTGAAATAGTTTAGAATAAATCTTAAAAAGCCATGCCATGTGAAAGTTGTTTATAACCAAGCTATGACCTTTCAAGTTATCAAAAAACAAAATAAAACAAAACTCCTACAGCTCCTATATATTAATTACACAGCTTCACAGAAAGATGGCATTCAAATTATTACCATCAAAAATAATCTCTGAAATTGTAATTAAATAAACCACAAATCAAATTTTCCTGGCATAAAAGTACCCATGCCAGTGGATTCATCAAGAATTTTAAAAGCACACAAACATTTTAGCTTTTTTAAACAAAAGAATCCTCAACAGAATACACAGGGCCACACTAGCTGTTATTTCTAATATAACTATGATAGGACATTCAGCACACACCTAAACAGTGACTACAGAAACACTCTTTCCCACTTTTGCATACTAACACTAGATGTCAAAGGCATGTAAAGATCTAAAAGCTAAAATATTAAGTTTTTGTTGAAGGTTTTTCTTTAATAAAGTTACTTATTTTTTGTTAAATGATCCACCTTCTACTCTGCATTCCAGGTACTTGTCCAACTCTGCCTCCTTCTTCACTGCTTCTGGTGATACTTTGGGTGCATTTGGAAAACAGATCAATATCACACTCATGTTGTCTCGACTTCCCTGGGAAGAAAAAAGTTTGAGAAAATATTTTGGTTTTCTTTTTTCCTTCCATATATTCTCTACAAGGCCTGGAGAACATTTACAGGAATGCTAATTATCATTATACTTGTTCTAGTGAGATTATATATTACTTATAAGGAGAAAAAATGTATATGTTTGGGGAGGGATATACACATACAAAGACACAGTATAAACAGTATATAATAAATAGTATAACCAACACTCCAAAAGACAGGAGAGAAATATTACAGGTCAAAATCCCACTGCAACAATCATTTAAAAGAATTCTATAAAACACAAAAAAATTTCTAAGCATTTACTGGTAGCCTACTTAACTTGCAGTGACACCTAACACAAATAAACATATACACACACATTCACTCAATGTAACAAAACAGAAAATTCCAGTGGTATTCCTCTCCACAGGATTTGACCTGTAGTTACTTGACTCACATTTAAAATAAATTATAATCATCAGTATGGGGCTAATTCATTCACTTCATAAAAAGCAGAAATATGGAGTTAGAAGTAAAACTACAGATAAAACAGCTTTTACGTTTTATAATTAAAAAATAACTTAACTTTTAGAAAGCAAATTCAATTCTAAAGAGATCTAAGTATTCAAAATGTTGAAATTAAAATACTTGAATTGCTATTTGCCTCCCCTCACCTCCTTCCTATTAGTAATTGGAGTTAATTTTTACATATTTAATTCTGCTATGAAGAAAAACTGATCTCAAAAGATTAAACAATAAACAATACAAAGAACTTAATATTAAAAAAGACAATCTTGGAAAATTCTATAGAGTGTGGGAATGATAGAGTATTGAATAATTTTTAAAATAGAAAAGAAGCAGAAGAAAGTGGAAGTTGAGCCACTTTTACTGGTATATGCCCTGAAAAATCTCCTAAGAAAATGGTTTTTATCTAGGTAACGAGTATTTAATTCAAGTGCTACAGAATAAACTCAACACGTTGATGCTATTTTCATAAAAGGGACAAAGAACATATGTACCTTAAGTCATTTTTCAGTTTTCCCAAAATTCAGAAATTGGCATCAGTGTGCTCTAACAAGTTTTTGCTCTACTGATTTTTTTTAAAACATATGGTTGTGTTGGATGTTACACATACCTTATTTCTAAATATGATCAGATTTTAAGATTTCAAGTAGAGCCAGCAATGTGCAAACAAAACTTAAGAGAATATTGTTGGCTTTTTATTTCTGCACCCTAAAAGAAAGTCAAACACACAGCCTCAACAGTGTTTTTATAAAATCAACATTTGTTTTAAAAAAATTAAAGAATTAATTAATGAGCATTGTTGACTAAATAGAACAGAGTATGGTTGAAAGAATACAGATCAAGGGTCTTAAAACTGCTACTTAAGAACTAATTGTGGAATCCTGGAGAAGTCATTTAACTTCTCTAGAAAAGGGTATGTATTGAGTACATACAATTTGCTGAACTAGCTACGTACCTACATTAGCTCATTAATTTAATCCATGAACAGTCTATGAACTAGATACTATCATCTCAGTTCTACGGCTGACAAAAATTGATCCCAGACAGGTCTGTCTGACTCGGCAGAACCGTCTCTGGTTTTGCATTATCTGTAAAACAAAAGCACTGTGCTAGCTCATGTATGTATATGATTGCATTTGATCCTCTCAGCAACCCCATGAGATATGGCAATAACTGCTTACCTTTTTTACAATGAAAGAAACTGAATTTCCAGATAGTTTAAATAGCTTACCTTATAGTTTAAACAGTCACAGAGTCTCAAACCAAGTTCTTCTGACTCCAAATCCAAGGTTATTTCTATCACATCACACCAGATGATCCCTAAAGTCCCTCTGTTAGTGTTACTAGATTCATTATACCATAGTCCCAAATTAATGCCATAACTATACAGAGATATCACATGGTAAAAATAAAATATTAAAATTCTAAATACTTTTCATTTATAAATACTGAGGCCTAACTCTCCCCACTCTCTCTTTTAAAACTTGAAATAATTTTTTTTACCTTTGATAATCTTCCACATGATTAAAAAGCTCAGGTCGCCATGATTATTAAAATATTAAACATTCAGATATAACCCTTGCATAGGTGGTAACTGGGGAATTTCATTTCTAAAAAGGGATCCTATGATGTATTTTCACAGTTGGTGTAGACTATCCTACATTGTGCCAAAAACTTACTTCTGAGAACTGTAGATTCTAAGATGATTAAAAACTATTATAATTAAAATGACATAAAATAGTTTTATCTTAAAAAAAAAATCTACCTTATACAAACAGGTGTCGACTACTTCATTGCAAACTTTCTCAAGATCATCAGTGACTTCAAGTCTGGATCTTACAAAATCACAGAGCTCTTCATTTCCCATAACATCCCAGATACCATCACATGCAAGAATAATGAACTGATCATCTTCTTCAGATCTTTCAATATCATGGACTTCAGGTTCTGGCGAGACAAGCTGCTCTGTAGGACCTTTTCCATGGACACATTTGTAATCAAAGTCCCCAAGCGCCCTCGACACAGCCAGAGAGCCATTCACACGTTGAATCATCACAGAACCACCTGCATTTTGAATTCGTTCTTTTTCCAGTGGATTACTTGGTTTATGATCTTGTGTGAAGAAGTGAACTTTCCTGTTCCTACAGAGTAAACCTCTTGAGTCTCCACAGTTAATGAAATAAGTATGATGGGGAGAAATTAAGACACCCACAGCTGTTGACCCACTTCTATCTGCACCATGTTTCTTCTCTGACATAACTCTCATATGTTCATCAATCTCCAGAAAACCTGTTCTGATTCCATTCTTTACATTTTCCACAGAAGGTGCTCCTGCAGACCCTTTAAAATCCTGGTTATTGGTGATGTGATCTAACAAATGCTCACAGCAGTATTTGGCAACCTGAGAACCAGCATGCCCATCATACACAGCAAAAAATGACCATGTTTCAAGTCCACTTGGCAAACCGATCACAGCTGTATGTGCATCCTCCATTTCAACGCGCCAGCCTTGCATGCTGCTTAACCCATATCGCAGCCCATTACCCTGCCCCTGGGCATTATGCTTTTCCATCTTTGGCTTGTCTAAAAATGCTCCCATTATGTCTTGATCCTTTAGGTCTGCAAAGGAAGAGAAACAGGAGAGTTAACATCTGTTTTATAAACCAAATATATATCCAACAACTCTTAAAAGAATGAAGGAGATACACACAAAGCTTTTTAGATGAGAATTCACAACTCTTGTAATAAGCAGATACTCACTGTGTTGCTGACTTAAAATCTGGAGATTAACAAGGAAGATCTGGGAGAAAGCTGGCCAGGCACAGTTGAGAATGGAAAACAGAAAGGGAGAACTAAAGCACTGGATAAAGGGAACGAATGGGTCATTCTCCCTAAGGCACAACCACTTGAAGTAGAAAAGAAACCTGGCAGCAGTCACCAGCTAATATGAGCCAGACCAAACTTAAAGGATACACTGAATATATGCAATCTCTTGGGGAATCTCAGAATTGAGTTGTGTGTATATATCAATCAAGAAAAGTTAAATAGTCTACTAATTCAAACATTTTAGTCATACATTCAGGATTTTCTACTATTTGATTCCAAACTATTTTTACTCCCACTACATGAATCCTCTACAAGTAAAAAAATAATTTACTCATATATAATGTTACAAATTAGCTCCTTTCTTTAAGCTTTTGCTCATATCAGTCCTCTCAACTAGAATCCCCTGCATCTCCTCCCTAGTCATATTTGAAAAAGTATACCCATCCTTTAAAGACCAGCTCAAATTCTACCTTTACTATGAGATTCCTGAGTCTTGATAAAGCCACTAAGTTATTAAATTATTATAAATGGTCCAGATCTACTTTTCAAGTTGTAATCAATTGTACATAACATATAAGAAAGCTTATTATATACAAATAAAACTAAATTAATATATTGGTAATAAAATTAATCTTAATCTAGTGATAATAACTTGTACCACTGTTAACGTATCCTATGACCATTAGGTATAAATGGTAAAGGAGATTAAAGGACCTAGTGATTGCTCTGCTGAAAGCCTGAAAGTACAGCCAATCTAATCTTTCCCCCAAAATCCAAAGTTCAGGGTGCAGTTCTGAGATGAGGGTATTGGTAATGCTAATGACACTAAACTCAGAGAAGAAGCTGGAAGAGAAAGGGTAAGAAGAAAAACCTGTTAAGAGGGAAATAAAAACAACATCTGGTTTCCCAGAAACCTTTTTCTCCTTGTTTTTCCTCCTACGGTAAAACTCATCCTCATACACAGGCAGAGAAGACTGCCTGATTAGTGTGATAAAACAACCTCCCGCCCATCTGCTGCCCCCTATCACAATTCCACTAATAGAAAGTAAATAATGAAAACTAGCCACCATACGTCCTTTTTAGTGGTATTAATCAGAATACTTTTCTGATACCAAGTTGAGACACTCTATAACAACAGTAACAACTTGGCCAAGGTTAATCAGCTAATAAGTTTAGGGGAATGTAGCCATTTGATGTAATTATGAATTCCAAAAATTGATACTGAATCATGCTTGTAAACTGATCTGCTAATTTGGGCATGATTAAGTTACGATTAGGGCGTTGACTGGGCCATGTCAGTAGGGTGTTGAGCCCCACCCCTTGGTGGGTGGGGGAATCAAATATAAAAGAACAGATGGAGCAGATTTGAGAAGCAGTTTTTGAGAAGCAGTTTTGATGTTGGACTTTTGATGTTGGAGTTTTGATGTTGGAGAGAAGCCCTGGGAGAAGAGAAGTGAGCAGTTCACCTGATAGTCTACATTTGGCCTTGTGGAGAGATACAAAGCCTAGAGAGCCTCATGGTCTACAGCTGAACTTGTGGAGGAAACAGAAGCTAAGCCTGGAGAGAAATGCAGCCCCGGGGAAAAGAGGAACCCAGAAGCCTGAACCCTGGCCAACGTCGGCAACTGTCTGGCTCCAACATGTGGCAATGGACTTTGGTGAGGGAAGAAACTTATGCTTTGTGGCCTGGTAACTATAAGCTTCTACCCCAAATAAATACCCTTTATAAAAACCAACCAATTCTTGGTATATTGCAAAGGCATCCCTTTGGCTGACTAATACAGGGAATCAGGGTTCTAATTCAGGTCTGTCTTACTCTTAAAGCACTAACTTTAACCACTAAGGAAATGGGTCTCAACCATGGCTGTGTAACAAAATTAGCAGTGGACATTTATTTATTTATCCCCCCTCTGCCCCCCACCCCCGTTGTTTTTACGCTGTCTGCTCTCTTTGTCCATTTGCCATGTGCTTTCCGTATCTGCTTTTCTTTTTAGGAGGTACCGGGAACTGATCCTGGGAGCTCTGGTGTGGAAGAAAGGCACTCAATTCCTCGAGCCACCTCATCTCACCGGTCTGCTACATCTCTCACTGTCTCTCCTCTGCGTCTCGCTTTGTCGCATCAGCTTGCTGCACCAGCTCTCCGCAGCGTGGGCTGTCAGCTCTCCACAGTGCA
The DNA here is from genome assembly GCA_004027955.1 of Chaetophractus vellerosus. Lineage (NCBI taxonomy): Eukaryota > Metazoa > Chordata > Mammalia > Cingulata > Chlamyphoridae > Chaetophractus > Chaetophractus vellerosus. The sequence continues at coordinate 372 of PVKH010044302.1, read as the reverse complement.
GGCCAGCTTGCCTTCACAAGGAGGCCCCATGAATTGAACCTGGGTTCTCCCATATGGTAGACGGAGCCCAATCGCTTGGGCCACATCTGCTTCCCTACCAGTAGGCGTTTTGAACAATAAAGATTTCCAAATCAGAACTTCCAGGGTAGGGCTGGAACCTAGACATCTGTATATTTCAAAAGTTTCTGGGAAGAAGATGTTGCTCAAGCAATTGAGCTCCCGCCTACCACATGGGAGGACCCAGGTTCGGTTCCTGGTGTCTCCTGGAGAAGAGGAACAAGACACTGAGCTTGCATGATAGGCTGGAACAGTGAGCTGATGCAATATGATGATACAACAGGGAGACACAAAGAGGAAACACAATAAGAGACA
>PVKH010044301.1:0-10620 GCA_004027955.1 Chaetophractus vellerosus | reverse complement strand
GCTAGATAGCTCAGTGGATAAAGAGCTCGCTGGGAAACCACATGGGAGGCCCTGGGTTCGGTTCCCGGGGACCTCTCCTAGCAGGCAGACCGCCTTGAGAATGGAAGCCGCCATGGGCGGGCCGGAGCCGCCGTGGGCAGGGCAAAAAGCTGCCACAGACAGGCAAAAGCCGCCACGGGCAGGGCAGGTCGCCTGCAAATCGAGCACAGCCAGCCACCCGCGAACTGGAGCCGGCTGTGATGGAAGCAGAAGCCGCCCACAAGCGGGGAAAAGCCGCGCCTGCGCAGTGACCAAGTCTCGGCGCGTTGCCGCAACGGGGGGGGGGGAAGGGGAGATATGTAATAAAATAAATAAATCTTTAAAAAAAAAAAAAAAAACCTACAGAACTGTACAATACAAAGAGTGAACCCTAATGTAAATTCTGGAGTATAGTTCATAACATAATTATAATATAATTATATGTAACAAAGGTACTACATTAATTCAAAATGTTAATAATAGGTAAAATTGAAGGGTAAGGGAATATATGGGAATTCTGTACTTTCTGCATGATTTTTCTGTAAACCTGCAACTGCACTAATAAAAAATTTCCTTAAGAAAATGATAAGACTCATAAGACAATTATCATGGGAACAAAAATTCTCAGGACATCACAACTGTAATACATGGAAATTCCCATCAAATAACTCAGGTAAAAAAAAAAAAAGCTTTATACATTTACGGTCACATTTTTAATGTTTGTTAGTATAATCTTATATGTCCCAATAGTAGTGGGATCTACTTTTTTTTTTTTTTTTTAAGATTTATTTATTTTATTACATATCTCCCCTTCCCCCCGCTGCGGGGACGCGCCGAGAGTGGTCGCTGTGCAGGTGCGGCTTTCCCTGCTTGTGGGCGGTCTCTGCGTCAGTTCACGGCTGGCTTTCAGTTCCCGGGTGGCTGGCTGCGCTCCATCTGCGGGCGACCTGCCCTGCCAGTGGCGGCTCTTGCCATGTCCGTGGCAGCTTCTTGCCCTGCCCACGGCGGCTCCAGCCCGCCCATGGCGGCTTGCCATTCTCAAGGCGGTCTGCCCACTAGGAGAGGTCCCCCGGGAATCGAACCCGGGGGCCTCCCATGTGGTATGCCGGCACCCTATCCACTGGGCTATCGAGCCAGCCCTGGGATCTATTATTTTGTTTCCAGCTTTCTAATGTACAATGTAGGCTATATAAATATGTTCACATATAATCACTGCTCTACTACATCTGCTTCTCCCCAGATGACTTATAATGCATAATATCAGAGTATCTTGAACGGATTTAGTATAGACACCAGTCTAACTCAAAATCTTGGCTCAACTCCCCAGGCAGGTAAACACAACACAATTTGATGATTTTGTAGCGTTTCTCCTTTGCAATCTCACTGTCAGTTTCATGTGGGACTCTATTGAGATAATGAATCACAGGACAGTTTTCCAGTGCTAAAAGCTTGTCGACCAGTATTTATTTCACATGAGCAAAATCCACTTCCAATTTGATCAAAAGCAAACTTCATGTCTTCTGACACCAAAACTACTGGATATTCTATGGAAGTGCAGCAGATGCCAAATATAAACACTATTATGAAAAGGATTTCTGTGAAATTGTGTTTTCAGAAATATAACAGGCAACTACCTACACCCATCGTGTACAAGACCATTTAAATGTCTCAAAGATTCCTAAACCTTTCAGTAAAGAAATGCAGGCCTGGAAATCAGTTAACAGTTAGCGCTGAAATCTGCCAAACAAGCAAAGTTCTCCTTACCACTAGTGTAATGAGATTAGCGTTGCTCCTCATTTGCACAAAACCCTCAATTTTGCAAGTGACCACCTAGATTTTTGGTACATTTTATAAGATAACCCTATCTGAGAAATCCAAGAGGAATACACGGATACCTGGGCGCACTGCCCTAGGAGCAGAAACGAGCCCTGTCAGTCCAGCCCCCTAACGCCTGGCCACCTCCCGCTAGCCGGTGGCCCCCTTCCACATGCTGACGCACACTGCCCATCCCTGCACCGTTGGCGACCAGTGCAAAGTACCAACCCCGTCTCAGAAACTTTGACTCAGTTATCAGGACACTGAGCTCCCACAACTTGGGCGGTGGGTGGGGATGTTTGTCATGGCCCAGGCGATCAACTTTGAAGCGGGGTGTTCTTTGCAGGTAGAAATCAGCCCAGGAAGCAACCCATCCCACAATGCAAAACCACAGCATCAACAGCAGGAGCAGAGCAAAGTGCCAGGCGGGGTAAGGGGGAGCGCGAGGGCAAGACACAGTCATAAACAGAAGCCTGTGAGTGGGTAAGAAAGTACCCTCACCGCACGCTCCCCGGGCGCAGGGCTGCTGGGACTGCGAGCCCCGCGGCAGCCACAGGGCAGCAGCTAGCGGCGGAGGTGGCGGCAATGTCAGGAGGGCGCAGCTGGGGGCGGGCGGCCGCCAAAGCCACCACCCCGCCCCCAGGTGAGGGGCGCCACCCCGCCCGCCCGCGGTCCAGGACGCCCGCCCTCCCGGGCCGCGAGGAGCGGCCGGATGGGAGCAACGCGGCGCCTGGAAGGCGGCCGACAGCCCTGAACTAGCCCCGGTGCCCTCCTCTCCGCGGACCCCGCATCCCGATCCCGGGCGGGTCTCCCACCCCCACCCTCCCCTGGCTCAGCCCAGCCAGGCCCGCGGCTCCGGCCGCCGGGCAGCCCTCAGGCCCCTGAGACGCCGCCGACGCCTCACCTCCTCACGTCTCCACGGGCGCTGCCGGAACAACTCCGCCGGACACCGGCGTCCCATCCACTGGCCCGCGCTCTGCGGCCGGGCCCGTCTTGTTCACTCTACTGCCGCCAGAGCCCTTGGGGCGGGGGGAGAGGTAGGGGGCGGAGAGGGGAGGGGCAGGGGGCGGCCGACAGGAAGAGGCGAGGGAGGGGGCGGGCCGAGGAGAAGTGTCGGGAGCGCGCGCGTCCGGGCCTCGGCGCGCCGTGCGCGCTCCCGGGGGCGAAGGCCCCCTCCCTGCTCCTCGGCGACGGCGCGAGTGCACGTTGCATTCTGCGCCTGGCTGTGCTTGACCCTGCGGCAGGTTAGCGAGGGTATAACTTGGTTTCCCGGCTGGACCTGACTGAACCAAATTTGTTAGAGACAGGATCGGAAAAGAGGCGAGAGCTGCTCCCGGCTTTTCAGAGGCACCGCGAGGGGTAACCGTGCCCTTGTGCCGTCTCGCCCGGGCTAGATGAAGGGCATCCCCGACCGCCGCCGAGCCGGCTGTAGCCCTGCGGAGCGATTACTGAATTTAACCTAAAAATTGAGTTGGGGGAGGAGCTATTAGTTTCTTGCTTATATCTGCTTTACATAGTTTGATTTCTTAATACTCAGTACTACTCGGGGAAGTCACTGTAAAAAGTATTAATTTTTTTGTCAGTTACTCTTTTCGTGCCTCTTCCGAGGTGCCTAAGTGCTTACAAAGGACGCCCATCCCTTGTTGATTAAGAAACCGCCAAGCACTGTTATTTATTTATGTGAAGAAAAAGTGCCCTCATTTACAATTTTTTATCCTTAGGGGTAAGTTGATTGGGGAGGGGCTACAAGCTAGGTAGAGATTAACTAAATCAACAGTTTCTCTACAAATATTGTATTGATACTTGAACTGTGGATATGCTCCTTCCTAGATCCTTCAGCCAGAGATTACCTGTAAATTTTGTGAATTTCTTTAGCACTTTGTTTCTCTATAGCTTTGTTGGACCTAATATATTCAACCTTATTTTCTGGGTTAATTTGTGCTATTTTTTATCCCACTAGAGAATCTTTGAACACCTATTCTATTCATTTTCATATCTCAAGGCCTAGTATAGTGCCTGACTCATAGAAAGTACTTCATAAATGTCATTGCATGAATGACTATAGAGCAGCAAGACTTGTAAGTGTCCAGTGCTTAGAGCTCTAAAATGAATTCTTTGATTTAAAATTCCCCCCTCTGTCCCAGTTCAGTTCCCTTGCCCTCATTCTCCCTCCCAGATCCAAAAGCTAAAGCTACCCTGAGAAACGTGTATTTGTCCAGAAGTCCCTCTTAAGTTCCGTTTTTTCCCTTTCCCTAACTTAAATGTCTATAGATGTTGGGACATATCAAGAGTATTGCAACTATCCATTTTATGTCTTTCCTTTATCTGCTATGCTCCTTTCCAGAAGATCCTCTACTAACCTGTATATCTTAAAAGCCTACCTAGCCCTGAGCTTGACTCAATAAATGCTGGAAGTTTTTATGAATATTTAATAAAGGTAGGGTTAGAACAGCTCAAATCATCTGTTGTGCTCCTTAGCAGGCAACTAATTATAAAAGCCCAACAAGTAGGCATTGTGTCTCTACTAAATACAGTACTATTAATGTTATACTGGACACTATAAAGTCAACAGATGAAAAAGCTATAGTTTCTGTTTTCTGATATCCTTTAACTCAGGGGTTCTTAACCTTTTTTGTTCTATGGACCCCTTTCTCATTCAGGTGAAATGAATACTACTGTAATTTATTTATTGCATACATTTATAAGTGAAGGAAATGCCAGATTTCAGTTAGAAGTCAGAGAAAATAAAGATAATAAGTTGATTTTTTTTCAGTTTAAGCTCATGGACCCCCTGAAATCTTTCCATGGACCTGGTTAAGAACCCGTGCTCTAACTGAAGAGAAGAGTTTTGACAAGAAGGGCATCACTGTGGTAATCTTCTGCCCTCAAGAAGAGCCTTAACCCACACACAAAAAAAGTTAATTTTTTAAATTTTTGACTATAAAACAAGTTTAGTGTTCCCCAAATTCAGATATATATGCCTTTGAAAACAGTAATAATGGTCATCAATTGTTATTGATAGTTAATGCTAATATTATGGTGGAGCATGACATCTAAGTCACAAACATAGGATCAACCCACGTGCCAGCTTGTTTCAGGGAGAAGAAAAATTCTGTCCCATGTCTTCTCATCACCAGAGGACATTCTCAAAAGCTGAGCTGTTCCTCACAGAACCTAGATAAGAGATGTCACAAGAGAACCTCGATAAGAGGCAAGTCACAAGAGAACCTAGATAAGAGAACTTGAAGGTGATTTGGTGCAAACTCATCCCCACCACCAGGGAAACAATTCTAAAAGCATGCCAAAGAATTCATGATAAAGCAGTCTTCATACATGTGCAATGCTCACTTCTCTGTCCACTGAGGCTTTCTTTGCATTAAGCATATTCCAGCAGCCCTGGTGCATGAAAAGACTGAAACTCATATCTTTTGGAGAAAGTGTCATAGATATTCTAACACAAACTTGTGTGGTCCAGATCCAAAGCTAACCCACATTAGGCCTACATGGTGCTTTAAAAAAAATCTAGCCAAAGTTAAAATTCAGAGGATTCCACGTGCATTCCAGGCTTCTTGTAGAAAAGTGGAAAATCTTGTGACAGTGTGCTTACATTCTTGCAGCTACAACTGGATAGCAACCAGCATCTTTAAATAAGATGTCCAATCTCTTTTGCCAAAGTTCCTACATATTGCCTTGTGCCTTACACTGGCCTATTTCCCTCTTTTAGGTCTGCAATCCCAAATTCATAATATCATAATATCAAAAAACTGGAAGCAAGTTGAATGTTCCACAAAATAGAAGAGTTTAAACCATGGTATTTAATGGAGTGGAATATTATATTGCTTTTATAGAGACATTTTTGGTTGATTTCCCAGCATACATTTCCAGCCCTCTGCAATTATAAAGCAGCCTAAGATTTGAATGGGATTATGCCCATCTCCAGCTCCAGGTATAAGCCCTGATTGATAAATGCTAATCAGTTCAATCCCATCTCTTTACTTTACTCTGTCATTGTTCATGGATAGTTAACCAGGTCCAATCATAAGGAAGTCCAGGTCTTGTATTTGAAGTTTGGGAGAAGTGCTTTCTCTCTCTTACTCTGGTTGGTGTAATGGGTGGATGTGAGTCCTGTAGTTATTGCAGCCACTTAATGTGAGAGAAGCCACATTAAGGAAGAAGATGACACATGGAGGATGGAAGAGCTCAAATCCAGCTGAAGCCTGCCCCTTCCTCTCAATTTAACAATTCTCTAAGCCAATAAATTCACATAGTTGTTTAAGAAAGTTTGAGTTTGGCATTTTATTATTTGCAGCCAGAGCTAAATTTTTCCATGCATTTTGCAGAAGAAAAAGCTATAGGTGCATTATCTGACCCTACCAAGGATACATTTCCAATAGAATGAATAGATGATAATCCAGGTGGTAATATTTTAGAGGGCCTTAAAAGGAACTTGACCACACCCCAAAAATCCTTCCCTGACTAGGTTACCTTGTGCCTGGGAACCCATCACTAATTTTTATTATATATATACACACACACACATGCACTTTGGCTTCAATCCTGTGCCCTATTTAAATAAATGCTCCGTATGAAGAAGAGTTAATCAGGTCTAATCAAAATCTGATATAAATAAGTTTATCAGATGGGTTTTTTTTAAATTCTATACCCCCCCCCTTTCTGCTTGTTCTTGCTATGTTCATTTTTTTGCATTCTTCTGTGTCTGCCTGTCTCCCCACCGTTGCAGCGACCTGCCGAGTCAGCTCACCACACAGCGGCCTTGCCTGCTCGCGGGTGGCTTGCCCTGCCTGTGGTGGCTTTGCCCTGCCCATGGCGGCTTTGCCCTGCCACGGCAGCCTGCCTTCTCAAGGCGGTCTGCCCACCCAAGGAGGCCCCGGGAACCGAACCTGGGGCCTCCCATGTGGTAAACGCCCTACCAATTGAGCCACAGCCGGCCCCTATCAGATGGTTTTTGAGTGGTTTCTTGATAGTGGGAATATTGGAAAACATTGGGCACCTGCGGGAGGGTGGAGTCATAGAGGTAGGAAAAGAGAGGTGGAAGAGAGGCTGGAGATACAGGAGGCAAACTTTTATTATATTTCACAGTTTTACATAGGCCTGAAATTCAGAGTAATATAGATAAGTCACACTAAATACACATTATAGGCTAAGTCTAAATTGTAATCACCCTTTTGAGATTGAATATGATTAAAATCAAACAATATGTATTTAGGGATCAGAAAATTTCCTCAGCAGTGAAAGACACAGAAAGAGCCATAAGTGTCTTTCTGAAGAAGAATAGCTAACCTATGACTTCTGTAATTTGATGAGGAATAATAAGGACACTGTTGGGAGTTATTGCTTGATGTACAGAGTTTCTTTTTAGGTTGATAAAAGAGTTTTGGTAATAGATGGTGGTTATGGTAGCACAACATTGTAAATGTAATTAATACCACTGAATTGTACACTTACAAATAGTTAAAATAGCAAATTTTATGGTATATATGTTACCATGATTAAAAAATAAATAACTTTTTAAAAGGACAGTAATATGATTGTACACATCCCAGATGCTTAATGGACTCCAAACAGGATAAATCCCAACAGACCCACACCATGGTATAATTGAACCATCAAATGCCAAAGATAAAGAGGGAATTCTGAAGGCTCCAAGAGAGGAGCAATGTGTCACATACAAGGGAGCTTCAATAAGATTACTTGACACTTTCTCATTGGAAGCCATCGAGGCAAAAAGGCAAAGGGACAACATATTTAAAGTGCTCAGAGCAAAAAAAAATTGCCACCCAAGAATTCTATATCCAGAAAAACTGTCTTTCAAAAATGAGGGTGAGATTAAGACATTCCTAGGTAAAATGCCAAGGGACTTCATCACCACTTGACTGGCCCTACAAGACATGCTAAAGAGAGTTCTGCAGGTTGAAAGGAAAGGACACTAGACAATTGTCTGAAACCACATGAAGAAATAAGGATCTCCAGTAAATATAATGACATGGGTAAATATAAATATCAGTACTATTGTATTTCTTATTTGTAACTCCACTTTTTACTTCCTACAGGATCTAGAAGGCAAATGCATAAATGTAATAATAAATCAATGGTTTTGAACTCATAATGTATAAGTATGGTATTTATGACAAGAACTACATGAAGATGGGTGGATGGAGAGATATAGGAATATAGTTTGTATATGCTATTGAAGTTAAGTTGGAATCAAAGCAAATGAAATTATTACAGATTTAGTTGTTAAAGCCCCATGGTAACCACAAAGAAAATATCAGTGAACATGCAAACTCATATAATCAGAAAATAGAGTACAAGTTAGCAGAGGTGGGAGGCAGGGGCAACAGGGAGTATGCAAAATAAGTGTAGGGTTTCTGGTGGGGTGAAGGGAAAGTTCTAGTAAAGAATGGTGTTGAGGGTACTGTAACACTGTATGATTACTCTCACTGCTGAATGGTATGCTTGGGGAGGTTGGTATGGGAAGATTTATGTTGTATATTTGTTCCACAGTTTAATAAAGGAAATAAAGATAAACTGAAGAATCAATGACAATTAAATGCAATACATGATACTGGAAGAGATCTAAGAATGAAGGAGAAAAGACTCAAAAGAACAGTAAAGAAACATAAGAAACATAAGAAAAAAGTAGAATATAGAATGTAAACTTTTTGTCATTAAATTTCTGGAACTTGATAACTGCGCTTAAGGTGATTTCATAATTGAATATCCTTGTTCTTAGAAAATTTACATGGAAGTATTATGTGCTCAATGAGTGTGATGTGTGCAACCTGCGCTCAAATGTTCAGACATTAGACTGATAGATGGATAGATAGGTAGAGAGGTAGATGATTGATAGAGAGATAGAGATATGGCAAAGGGGGGAAATGATAAAATTGGTAAACCTGGGTATTCTTGGAGTTCTCTGTATGGGGTTTATTTTATTTTTGCAACTATCCTGTAAGTTTGAAATTGTTTCAAAATAAAAAGTTAAAAAAAAAATAAAGACAACAAACTGGGTTGAATAGTGTCCTCCAAAAGCTCATGTCTACTCAGAATCTCAGAATGACACTTATTTGGAAATAGGGTCTTTGTAGATATAATTAGTTAAGATGAGGTTGTGCTGGATTAGGGTAGGCCCTAAATCCAATATTACTGGTGTCCTTATAAAAAGAGGGAAATCTGAACACAGAAACAGACACAGACAGAAATAACAACAGGTGATAAGGGAGGCAGATATTAGACTGATATGACTATATGCCAAGGAATGCCTGTGGCTATCCAAAGCTGAAACAGGCAAGGAAGGATCCTCCCCTAAAGGGTTCAGAGTGAGCATGGCTGTGCAAACCCCTAGATTTGAACTTCTAGGCTCTAGAACTTTGAATGAATAAATTTCTGTTGTTTTAAGCCCCCCGTGTGTGCTATTTTGTTATAGCAGTCCTAGAAAACTAGTATTGACACCTACCAAAGAATGATTTTTCCATACCTTGTACAAAGTGTCTGAAATTCATCTCACCATCAGAGTACTTTTCTTTGGTCTGGGGCAGTAATCCTCTTCTCTCCCTTTCTCTCTCATTCTCTCTCTCTCTCTCTCTCTCTCTCTAAATATATATACCGCAGGCTGAACCTGGGACCTCGTATGTGGGAAGCCAGCACTCAACCACTGAGCCACATTAGCTTCCCTGAGTTGGTTTTTTGTTTGTTTTGCTTGTTGTTTGTTTTTTTCAGGAGGCACCAGGAACCAAACCTGGGACCTCCCATGTAGGATGCAGGAGCTCAATCACTTGAGCCATATCCACTCCCTTAAATTTTTTATTTTGAAATAATTTCAAACTTACAAGATGACTTCAAGAATAGTATAATAGTTATCCAAGATAACAGTTATCCATCATAACTGTTACACTACCACCATCAGGTATGCAGAGCAATGATCTTTAGTCTGTATCAAAATCACCTTGAGAGTTTATAAAAAATGCTGACCTCTCTGTTCAACTCCTAAAATGTTCTGATTCAGTAACTCAGGGATGGAGACCAGGACTTGTTTTAACTTCATATTACAAAAATATTTAAACACATAAAAAGTACAGAGAATAACATAATGAACCCTCTAACACTAATCACCCAGCTTTAACAGTTATCAATATATGGCCTATTTCCCCATCCCAACCCCTACCCTATAGGGATTATTTTAAAGCAAATGACAGAAGTCATATCATTTCACCCATAATATTTCACTATATATCTCTAAAAGATAAAGATTATTTTTTGCATCCAACAAAGTTCAGAGTGGGAAATTCTACAGAATAAGCCACCCAGTTTCTTCAACAAATATGTGGCATAAATAAAAATGGCAAAGATGATGTGTTGAAGTTGTTTGGATGTTGACATTTGTTTTTAACAGATTTATTAAAGTGTAATTGACATACAATAAACTCACATATTTAAAGTGTACAACTTGATAAATTTTGACATATGCATACTCTTGAGAAACCATTACCACAATCAAGATAGTGAACATACACATCACCCAAAAAAGTTTCCTCAAGCCCTTTATAATCTCTTCCTCTGGCTTTCCCTATTGGCCCTCCATTCTCAGGCAACCACTGATCTGCTGATAGATTAGTTTGCATTTTCTAGAGTTTTTGTATTTTTAATCACTTTTATTGATACATATTAATAATGCATACAACCCATCCAAAGTGTATGATCAATAGTATTTGGTATAATCACATAGTTGTGCATTCATCACTCCAATCATTTTTAGAGCATTTTCAT
>PVKH010044300.1:0-10620 GCA_004027955.1 Chaetophractus vellerosus | reverse complement strand
AGAGAAGGAAAAGCAGAGTCAGCAGGCAATTTCTGCTTGATGCATGACATTTAGAAACAAGCAGGTTTTTTGCCTTTTTTTTTAAGGAAAAGAAATGGAATCTCAGGAAGTGTTCACTTTAAAGAATAATAAATCATTTTATTCAATGTATTGTTCAGGCAGGATGATTCTAGAGTGTAGAATACACACTTTTCACATACCTGAGTGCTTGTCTGTGAGGGCTGATCCACTCAGCCTTTGGCAAAGAATGGTATAACTTTCCTCCACCTTCTGTAAAATAAAACCCATGTTTTTCATTTGAACATCATGAAGGAAAAAGAAAACTTTGAAAATAAAAAAGAAAGCTTTTTTATATTACAGGTATATGCTTCCAAATTTCAACATTAACACCAATAGAAATTTTATTAGTGGGGAGTAAAAAGTAAATTTCATTCCTATTCTCCATTTCTTTCTTCCGTAAGTAGCTTAAAACTTTCCCATGGGGTGGGGGGTGGGGGGCGGGAAAGAAGAGGTACAACCATAAAAGGTGATTTCTCCACCTCCAAAAGTGATCCTGAAAACAGTCCTACATCATATAGTATGGACTGTATTAGAGTTGACCTCCTCACAATTGCCTTTTAGATATCTCATCGCATCAGCCACTGGTGTCAATACATATATGATTATATGAAAAGAGGGGAAAGCCCATTTTAAGACATTAAAAGAAACACTTAGAAAGACCAGACTTTAGCTAAAAGGCTAAGAACACTTTTAACTCGGTCCTCAAATCCTCCAACTATATGAAGTTCTTATTTATTTAGATGTAATGAAAAAATTGGGGCTATAGCAGTCATGTCTACTAAGGGCAAACTTTATTAAGATAGAGTCCTTTTCTTAGAAATTATCACACAAGTCACTTTTGAAATAGTGGCTAATACAGTGACATCTTCCATTACCAATTTTCAAAATTCCCATTCATGCCCAGGTTTTTAGATTGAGAATCACTGAGGCCAATTTCCATCTCTAATTGCATCTTAGGTATTAGGTATTAGCAACACTACCTAAGAGTTCAAAGATAATAGGTTATAGCAAGTTACAGCATTTCCTAGCCTAGATTTCTAACTACATAAGCCCCACCCTGTCTCAGCTTATTGGTCACATCTTCTCACGGAGGTAAGTCAATAATCCCAAATATATGTAGGTTCTTAAACGTGGAAATCCGCACAAACACCCAGTTTATAGTGCTGGTACTATATATTTTTTCTGTTCTTATGATTTATAACCAGATAAATAATGCTGATCTCGGCTTTTTATCCAGATCTATTCATGGATAATGGTCAAAGAAAACATACAAATCTAGAACCTAAACAAGTTTACTGACATCAGCATTTTAATCATTCTATACTTTCCCTCTGCCAAATGTGTTTCTTATAATCAAGGCCTAAGGATGTTGAAACTTGAGGTACCTTTAAGTGTTCAAGATCAGCCTCTATCTTACGAATGTACTCCATGATCTGGCTTTGTGAATCTGCACAGGAAGAGGGACTCTGGATCTCAAAACAGGAATCCTCCATAGCTCCCCAGCGCTGCTGGACCAGGAATTCTGGGGTAAACGGTGAGTTTGCCTCATCAGAATGAGCATTCTGGGAAGAATGCTGCTGCTGGTGGGCAGAGTCCATAAAGGGGATGCCTGCCATGGGTTGCAGGGCAAGTGAGGAAGCAACCTCCTCATCTGTGGAGCTCTCCTGCACTGTTTCATAGCCATCAAGGATCAAATAGTTTCCTATGGATGAGGACAGAACAGTTTGACAAAATTAGTAGTCCATCGGCCAATCAGAGAATAGAGATGGTGTAATATGCTGACAACTTTAAAAGCTACTAAAGAGGGGAAAAAGCTATTAATTCCCAAACTTAGTTTTAAATGAAGCAGATCTCTAACTTCAGATTAAAGCTAAATTTAGCAAAGTTTCCTCGTAATTCCTGAATAATCTCATATTAGTTGGCATTTTAAAAGTTAAAAGCTGAAAACCCCAAAACCCCTACATGATTTTGCCACCACTTCCCCTGTCAAATACCTCTCTTGCCTCATCTCCTACCATTTTCTTGCTTACTCCAGCCAGCAACATCCTTGCTATTCCTTCAACACAAAAAGCTTGCTTTGCCTCACAGCCCTGGCACTAACTCTTCTCTTTGCTGGAACACTCTGCTTCCAGGAATACACATGGCTTTCCCTCTCTTCACTCAGGATTCTGCCCAAACATCACCTCATCAGAGGCCTTCTTCCCTGGTCACCTGTTCTAAAAGAACACCTCTCTGGCCCCATTATTCTCTGTCTCCTTAGTCTGACTTATTTTTTCTCATATTATCTTATAATCTGACACTTATTTACCTATTTACCATTACTCTTTTTCATACTAGTACTTAAGCATCATGAGAATATGGATTTTTCTGTGTTTTACTCACTGCTGTATATCTCAGCACCTAGAATGGGGTCTGGTATAGAGTAGATTCAATAATTATTTGTTAAATGAAAGAATAAATACTATCCACACACACAGTCACATACACCATAATGTTTGGATACCAAAAGACATCCATTTCTGCAGACAGTACATTTGAAAATGATCAAAATGAAAGTTTAAATGTGAAAGGAACTTGCCTGAGATGCGTAAATTAACATCCTTCTCTTCTTTATTAACTGCTCCATCGCCTTCTGATGGATTATCATCACTATGTGCTTCACGGGCATCAAAAAAGTGCTCTCCACTCTCATCAAGACCCCCTTCTGGCTCTGTGGTAGGCATCTCTGGGGTCATAATCATGTGATCCATTACTAAAATGTTACTTGCCTGGCTATCTTGAGATGCCAGTACCACTGAATCCCGTGGAGCAGAAGATTCAGTTGAAGTCCTTGAACTGCAACAAGCTGAGATATCACCAGTTCCAGTTCTAAAGGACATCTGTCCTTCACCAGGATGATGGGCCTTAATATTTTCAGAGTTCTGGATTCCACTGTCAGCCTGTACCCTCTGAGAGGCTGCCCTATATCTTGGGAAATGTTGCCAGTCTTCCTGAGTGGTCCTCTCAGTCAAACCTAGCTGTTGTACCAGCAACTGCTTTAACAAACCCACTAAAAGATTTAGAAAGGGGAAGAGAAAAAAAGCACATTCACAACTATAACTTCAGACAGCCAGAATTAAATTAGTTAGCTAAATTATCAATTATCTCTAAAAGTAAGTACCTTTTTAAATAACAGCCAACATACTCATTTTATACAATCAATTTTTGTTGTTTTGAAAAATGAAATAAAGCATCACCTTCTAGCAAATATTTACCATTAAACTAGAATCGAAAAATTCTAAGCTCAATCTCAGCACTCCTAAAAAACCAATACCATACATGTTTTTTCTTCCATATAATCAGAATAATACCCCAGAGGTACTTAAGGACCTTGAAAGGCTGTGTTAAGCTAGGGGGGAAAAAAGCTAAAAGTTCTGCTTTTTCCAGGCGCAATTTCATAGCATCCGTAGGCGATAGACATTATTTTTTCTAATGTTATTAGACACAAGAATGTTTATCACTTATAACCCAAAGAATACCTCTACTTGGTAAAGAAGGAAAAAACCACTCCTTATAGTAAATTTTAATTCCAGTGATTTGGTAACATATAATTTCAGAGAATAAGGAAATATTCAGCAGGTTTTTTAAAAACTACCTTACTAGGGCACAGATTCTTTAAATTGTTGAAAATAAGAATTAATTTAATTTTAAATGGGCAACATGTATGCTATGAGTTCACTCACAATAAGATAAAATTACTAGGACAATGTCAGTCAAACCATCAGAAATCATTAAGACAATGTTAATTCAAGAGAATTTAGAATAAACTAGGTATTGTTTCTTGTTTGTTTATTTTGAGGTACCAGGGTTAGGGAATGAATCCCGGACCTTGTATGTGGGAAGCTGGAACTCAACCACTGAGCCACATCAGCTCCCCTGAGTTGGTTTTTCGTTTGCTTGCTTGTTGTTTGTGATTTTGTTTTTAGGAGGCACCAGGGACCAAACCCAGGACCTCCCATGTGGGAAGCAAGCGCTCAACTGCTTGAGCCACATCCGCTCCCCAAACCAGGTTTTCAATAACTTGACCAATTCCCTATTTTCATCACTGGCTTAATTTCTACCTTCTGTATTTTTTAGGTAAACAGTTTCCACATAGGCCCGAGTCTTTGGCCCTCCATCCTTCTGAGCTACATTACTTCCTCAGAGATGGCTTTGACACACAAACTCACCTCTCTCCCTAACCTCTCTCCAGAGTTCCAGTCCTAAATTTCCAATTTCCTGTTAGTCATATCCTCTTGAATGCCTTGCCTTTCATTATCTTAATCTCAATATGTTTTAAAACTCAGCCCACAATCTCTGCCAAACAAAAAAACAAAAAACAAAAAACAAAGTGTGGCTGGGGTAAGGGGTTCTTTCTGACTCTTATTTCTGATAAGAATCCTGAAACTATTTCTGAATATTCCCTTTATTTTGCCCTTACACCCAAACAAGTCAACTGTTTTAAGTATTTGCTGACTCCATCATTTTATTTTTATTCTCTCTGACATGTCTTAGTCTAAACCCTTTTAGCCCCAAGCCCAGACTATTGTAATAGCTTACTTAGTAACTGTACCACCTCCAAATCTCTTTCCATTCAAATCCTTAAGCAGCTCTCTGCCAGATTAATCCTTTTTCATTAGTCATGCCCTGGCTTAAAAAACTTTGAATGGCTCTCTACTGCTAAAGCCATGGTTCTCAACTTTTCTCCCACTCCAATACACCTGTGACAGACTCCCATTTGTAACAGAGGCAGACTCTATTAGTGATTCTCAACCAGGCTGGGGAGGATGGGAGGCAGCTAAAGGAATGGCAAGGACTACACACTCTCATGTGTGTATTTGTGTGTGTGTGTGTGTGTGTCTGAGGCAGTGGGGCTGGGGTAGTGAATATTAGAATAAAAAGAGTATGTGTAGGTTTGTTTGCTTGTTTTTTGTTTATCTTTTTGTCTTTCTGTTGTTGTTTTTGTGTGTGTATGGTTTTTAAAAGCCCTGAAAATACTGTGATGTGCCACCCTTAAAATATGGAGGACTCAATAGGGTATCAAGGTTCACAACAGTTGGGCTCAATCTCCCACAAGTACTTTAACTCACAAGTTCTCTCACATTTCTATCCGTAGTCTACTCACTGCCTTCCAAACACCTTCAGAGTATTCTGCCTCTATGCTGTTGGTCCAACCATTATTCTTATTCGAATGGCTTCTATTCATCTACATACCTATCTGCATCATACCCATTCTTCAGTGCAATAATCACATCTCCTTTGTTCTCTGATGCCTCCTTTCTCTGGTCATCCCAAAGGAGCACAATTGTATTCTTTGAAGGTTTACTTAAAGAAAAGGTGTGGGGGGAGTTTCTATCATCTTCCCAACTAGACTATAAATTTCCTGAAGGAAAATATCATCGTTTACACTTCTTTGGAGCCTCCCTAAATGCCTAACAGTATATTATACAATTCTGGTACCTAATATATATTTCTAATATGTTTTGGTTTTGTTTTATTTTATTTCTCCCCCTACCCCTCGTTGTTTGCACTTGCTGTCTGCTCATTTTCTTTTTAAGAGGCACCAGGAACCGAACCCAGGACTTCCCATGTGGGAGGGAGGCACCCAATTGCTTGAGCCACGTCCTCTCCCTCTAATAATAAGTTTTGAAAAAAACTTACAATTCCTTAATGCATCCAATGCCCACCGTTCTTCTGAGACAGGAAAATGTGACTCTGGGATTGTGATTTGATAGTTTACTCCAACTTCCTTTACAGTCCCATTGGCATGTTGCTCCTTTACAAACTCTCTCTCAGCCACAAAGAGATCATCTACTTCTGATTTCCCAGAGGTATCCAGGGAATGAGTCTGAGGTTTTGATGACATTAAGGAAGATTCTAAGCCCAAATCTCTGTCTGTTCAACAAAACAAAAAAGGAAGAATATGTCTTAATAAAACTTTTAATATAAAGCATTCAGAAAATACTTGGGGGAAAAAAAACACATAAGCTACAGGGATCATCTGTTAAATAGCAATTAGGGTAGTGTTATTATGGCATGCAGAGGGCTCACAGGTGAGATTTGTTAAACTAGATGGTGTCAGAACATGAATAAACCAAAAGGGCTTTAAAGTTTCTTTGCATTTTAATAGACAGATTACATTTTTCCAGATACATTTAATGGATAAGTTTACCTGAACTCTGCAGGCCAGCGACTGAAATGCCATGATGTTCCACTTTTAATTTTGGAGGTTCTTCTTCATCATTATCTCCTCTGAAGAACAAAGAAAACAATTTTTCAACTTCATGAGATGCCTGAACATCATTGCAGCAAACTGTAAGAACAATCCACTTCTTTTCTGACCAAAAATGCAAAATAAGTCCCACTAAAATGCAGAGGGAACACTCACTCGCAAGGTGGCGACTGTGGTAATGGAATTGGCTTTGTGGATTGCTCCTTCACTGATGCAGCCATCTGACAGATAAGGTCCTGCCAGCTGCAGGAAGTTTGCAAAGAACCCAAAATATAAAAGGAAAGGGAAAAAGAAACACTCTTTAAAATACACTCCGAAAGGAAAAGTAAAAACAAAAACAAATAAAAATAAAAATAAATGAATAAACAATTTTTTAAAACTTTTGCCAAAGAATATCTTTATATTTACAACATTAAGTGAGGATTAAATAGTGATATTTCGGCAACATTAAGTAGGGATTCCAAAACTATAAAGAAAAACCTTATGGATACACTACGTAGCAAAAGACTTCACTTGACACTTCTGAGATTTTTTTCTTCAGAAAAGATACTTAATAAAATAGAATCAAAATAAAAGTCATCAATCTAAAGAGGAACAAGTCCCCGAAAGAATATCTCTAAAAGAACACAGAAGCAGTGCTTGGTTTCCACACAGTGTTTGGTTTTCAAAGTTGTATTACAAAAACCAAGTTAAATTTGTGGAAAATTACACTTCAGATAATAAAAAGTATCAAGAGCAAGGTGGCCATCTCTAACACTTACACAGTCTTCTCAGAAACTGTCTGTGCTACCAGTTCATAAATTTGGGCTCCATTGTCTGACATGGAGATGACGAATAAAGCCTTGTTATCTGGAAGAAGAAAAAAAATTACTCTAACATCATGGCCTAAAAGTTACATGTGTGTACCTTGTACATGTGTTCACTTTATAAAACTTCTTCAGAATTTGTATAACTTACTGTATATGTTATATTTATTCTTCAATAAAACAAAGATTATGAATATTAACGCTGATCCCATATAGCAATTTATTAGAAACAAGGTGACAATATATCTAAATTATTGAACTGAATGTTATTATCTTTTTTATGTTTAGTTTGAACTGTCCTTTTGGTGGACTGCTAGTTACTAATATTCAGTGGGTACTGAGAAATGAGGTCATAAATTTATGTGGCCATCACAAAATTAACATGTTTCAAAAGAATTTCATTTTTAGAACATTTAAAATACAATGTGCCAACTTGATCTGATTTCAAAAACACACAAACTATACCTACCTCTTCAGCTTTACTTTATTTTCACTAAATAAAAAAACATACCACTTTAATGAAAGCCTTCTAATGGGATTACCTCCCAATTTACTATCTTTATGGTATCTGTCATGGAAGAAAGACTAAAGCAATCTGCATAAAGTAATCTGAAAAAAAATTTCAAATACAGAAAATCTCTCAAAAATTTAGGCATCCAAATGATTTTGGGGCATAAAATCTTAATCATTCACTTTCTAAGCAGTAAAGAGATTTCACTTACTCTGCAAATGAATATAAAAGGAACAAAACTCCATGGCAGCTGTGCTACTTAAACAACATTTAATGTCTTTTATCTTGTTAAACAGTGAACCTGGAGGTGAGTGTTCCATGGACATACACACCTGTTGCGACTTGTCGAACCAACACTGTATTCAACTTAATGACAGGGCTAAATGTATGTTTGCTATCAGCTGAAGATGCCAGAATCTTACTATGACACCTTAACACCAGTCTATCATCCTGCTTTTGTAACAGTACAAGAATATCTTCCAGCAGCAACGTGTATAGATCTAGAAATAAAGATGCAGGAAAAGTGATAAGTACAGAAATCAAGATCTGTTTGAGAAACTTTATAACAATTTAACAGAGTAATTCTACGTCTGGTAAATCTAATGAATTTGAAATTGACTTGTATATTGTCACTTTTATTTCAACTTTCAATAATTAATTTTTATTGTTTTTCACAAAAGTGACGTCTGTGATTAGAAATTAAAAAAAAAAAAGTTATTTTCCAAGGATAGCTTGAGATGTACTGGTCTAAAGAAAGCATACAAAGCCTCATTAGAATCCAAGAATGGGGAAGTAGCTGTTGCTCAAGCAACTGAGCTCCCATTTACCATATGGAGGACCTGGGTTTGATCCCCGGGACCTCCTGGTAAAAAAAAAAAAAAAAAAAAAAAAGGCATCCCAGACGTGAGCATGGCACGGAGAGGCACAGGGCCCCATACAAGGCAAAGTGACGCACCAAAAAGACGATCACACAACCAGATAGCGGAAAAAAAACAAATAAAAGGAATCCAAGAATGATCAAAATAGGACTGAATCATGACCATTGTGCTATATTTCAAAATTAACACACTCCTGATATTACAAAGTAATATAAGCAGACACCTCCCATAAATGCACATATAACAGAGAGGCATTGCTAACTGCTGTAGGTGAAAATTGTGAATGGTTATCTCTTCTGCCTTTGATATAAGGAAACTTTCCTATTCTATTCCTTTCTCCAATCCCCCCTAAAATGACAGACACTGGACTTACCAATAGATTTATCTCTATTCACCTTCCAAACCAATGGCCCTTCATGAATCATCTTCCTTTTTGTTAAATCTAAATTCTGTCAAAATAAAGAGAATTACACATGAATTATTTCCAAGCACTCGGTGAAATGATATCCCATATAATTTAGTTTCTCTTTTCAAGAATTCTTAATCTAAAAGATACCATTTACATTCACTAGCATTATTGCTGTCAATTTTTGAAAAGAGAATAAAGAACAAGTTAAAGTAATCTGCATAAAATTTTCTAAAAAGGAAATGGTGTCTTGCAGAAAAATATTCAGGAGTACTGTGTTCCAAATCTCATGCTAAATAGATGAGAAGAGCTTATGGAAATGAAAATGAATTTTACAAAAATTCAGCCACAATATTCTCAATCTATCCCTTAATTTTTCTATGAATAACCAGATGAGGATGATGTATATACTTGTCTATGAGAGGCCTCTCAGCTCCAAGGCTCTAATTCCAAAGGAACAGCATTCATCATGAGAAGTCCAGGCACTACTCTGGCTTGTGCTACACATTAATAACTTATTAGTAAGAGAATCATCTTTTAGTATAAGCATAGATCTAGAAAAACCTCATTCTCTGGAAGTTAAGAGGCTAAGCACATTAGCATGTTTTTTGACAAGCTGTTACACATGACCTAAAAGTCTATTTTAAACAGCCACCAAATATCTACCAAAACACTAAGTAGTGAAATAGTTTAAGAAAGTCTTAAAATCCTAAGAAGTTACTTAATACAAAAGCCCATATCCTTACTACAAGTGGCAATTAGTACACATTTTAATTCATTCCTATAATGGTTTGAGCTTTTATGCTTTTGAAGAGCTCCATGGAATTTTTTGGAAAAAATTCTCTCAGTTTACTCAATCTGGCAAAGTTTCTATAGTAAACAGTACTACTCTTACTTAAACTATAGAACACGATAAAATAAAATTTAATAATACCTAGTGTTCCTCAGTCTCCTGCCAATTTTTGTCCCAAAAAGTTATAATTCACACCTCCAAAGAAAGACTAAAGTAATCACACAGATCAGAATTTCAAAAAAGAAGAGAACAGAATCATAAATAGAGACAATCTATGATACAAGAACTCCTTCAGGTGATGTGTGTTCCCACTGAGATTTTAATTACCTGCCAGGTCTTTAGTAAATTTTATTTTATTTTTTAATTATGATTAGACCATCTCTCACCCTCAGCTCTTCAACATTTGGGTACTCTGACAGCTTCAGATTGGAGGTGTCAAGGCGACGCTGATAATCTTCTAAGCGCTAAAAATTAGACAGGATGGAGTCAAGGTTACTGCTTTGGTCATCAATGACCTCCCTGTTCCTAAAGGAAATGGGCATTTTTTATCCACATCTTACTGAGCTCTTAGAAATATTAGATACAGGTGACAACTCATTCTCAAAACACTCCCTTCCCTTGGCTTTGGTGATATTACACTCTCCTAGTTTTCCTCCTACCACTCTGGCTATTCTTTCTCAATTTTCTTTTCAAACTCATTGCCCTCTAACTAGCTTATGTTTATTTTTATATATAAATCATGCACATTGTATGAAATTCAGAAGGTAAAAAGAGGTTCACAATATAAACTAAATCTCCCTCCAGCCCTGTATTCTTGCCTTCACCCCCCAGTTTTCTCTAAGAAGGCAATCAGTAATACCCATTTCTTGGGTAGTCTTCAAGAAAAATTCTATCTAAATAAACTGTTGTGTATATA
>PVKH010044299.1:0-10620 GCA_004027955.1 Chaetophractus vellerosus | reverse complement strand
TCTCGGATGAAAAGAAGACTAACTTCATAAAAAGAAGAAATATATAAGAAAGAAATCTAAAAAGTGTTTGAGTCATTCAATAATTTATGTATTTTAGAAGGAAGGAAGGTAGAAGCCTAGGGAAAGAGTGTCAACAATGCTATGATGGTAAAGGAAATGCATCAGATAGCTTTCTGTTAAGGCAGTTTCTATTCTCTCCTATTTATATATCTCCTGTTCATTATCTGTAAAAATATACCCATTATTAAATTTTAAGTTTTCAAAACTGGCTCTGTGAGATCATGTCCCTCTTATGCTTTCAATTCCATTCTTCAGGGCTTCACTGAATCATGTTGTTAAAATGCTCACACTATGTGTGAGCCAATGTGGCCAAATGTGTCAGTCAAGTACTTTAAAAAGATTTGATTACAGGTTTGGAAAGGCTTCTGTGCCCACTGTATTTAAATACACTGACATTAAAAGTTTTCATTTTTCCTTTTCCTGCTTTCTCGTCACTTTATTTTTGGTTTGTTGGTCCATGCAACACTTTTTTGTCCTATAATTCTTCCATATTTGAGATGGAATTAATGAATTCATAACAGTTGGTATAAACAAACAAATAAGTAAATTCTCATAGACACTGGCCCTATTCTATCCTCAAGAATCTGTATTGCAAGTGCAACATGACAAGTAATATTTTTGTTTCACGATTCTATTAAAATTCCTGTATAATGCTTAAATTGTAAAAAGTCTCTATTTGGGGTGATGGAAAAGTGCTGGCAGTGGATGGTGGTGATGGTAGTACAACATTGTGAATGTAATTAACAGCATTGAATTATATATTTGAATGAGGTTAAAAGGGGAAATTTTAGGTTAAATATAAATTTATTGGAATAAAAATTTTTAAAAAACACATAGGTCTGTACAACACAAACTGGGAACTGTAATATAAACCATGGACCATAATTAATAGTACAATCATAATAATATTTTCATCAACTGAAAGAAATGTACCACACTAATGTAAGGTGTTAATAATGGGCGGGGGGTATATGGGAACTCAGTATTTTCTGCATGATTTTTCTATAAATCTACAGCTTCTCTAATAAAAAAAATCAATAAAAAAAAATTACTGCAGGATGCCATAGTGGCTATATAGGAGACATTCCTAAAAAGTAAGAACAAGTCATGCTAGTGAGGAGAAACAGCTGACACTCACACAGCTACATTCATCTCCAAATATTTTTTTATATGGTAGTATAAAGATGGTCCTTACCTAACCCTAATTGTTCTTTCTCCTGTTTATATCCTGCTGAAATCCTCCTCTGTGCCCTTTATCTTATATCTCCAAAGAAATTTTGAGTAATACAGGGAGAAGTGAAAACCACGTAGTACCCCCTAAGCAAATTTTCAAGCTGAATTTGTGCCAAGGATTTTGGTTTGTTCTTTGAGATCTAACAAGTATATCTGCATATGCGTGGGGCCAATAAATTATTTAACCTTTGGAGGTAAATGCTCGTTTGAAAATAGATTGCTAGAACCTAAACTAAATTTCTTAATCTTACTTCTTTCTTGCTCAACAAAGCAGCAGGTAAGAAAATATCTGAAAAGGAATCAGTTTCTGGAAGACTTTCTCTGGTAATTTTGAGAAGGCAAGAGGATGGGAATTGGATTGTAGGCAAGGTATGTTAGGTATGGATAGTAGACAAGGCAGATGGCAAATTCAGATTGCACATGGCTTTAATCATGACCACGAAGGCTAAAATAGCAGCTAATGTAGGAGGGTCTCCTTGAGTAGTCTCCAAGTCCACAATAACTCATCATAACAGTTCATGGTTTACATGCAGTAAAGGACTAGAGACCCATTGGGATCAGACAATTTTAGAAATATACTTTGACAACCAACTCACTCCACCCCCATGCCCGTTTATCCTAGCAAAATGATACGGGCAGAATTTGGTGAGAAGATAAACAATCTTCCAGCTCAGACTACATTAAATCCCTACACTAATTTAAGCTATGGGAACAGGCAAGGCCTCCACCCCCTCTTTGCTTCTTCTGGATGGACTGGGTGGAACAGACCAATATGCTCAGGCTCTGGCACAAGGCTAGGAGTTGTAAATCTGAATTTCCCAGCAGTGTTAGGAAACAATGTCAGAAGTGACTAAATTGCTGATAAAGAGATGAAAAATCTCTTCTTCCTTCTCTGTACGTGGAAGTGCAGCCTTTCATCTTCAAACTGAAAATACAGTCTGCCTCTACTGACACAGAAATCCTGAGCTCTTCCCTGGACACTTTTGTAATAGGGCTCCTTATCGGTGTTCTCCAAGCCTTTTACAAACAGGGAGACAAGGTGATTTATAGCCCAGATATTATAAAAAGACCAAACTCTGTACTAGCATTTCTCGCCTAAGCCAATAAATTCCTGTCCACTCAAGGCACATTTATTTAAGCCTGCAAGTTATGATTGGTGAGAACAGGCCTACTATCCATTTGACCGTACTGGAGGAAAAAAATTTTCTTTGCAGACAAATTTTCCTTTTTGTGTAAACTGGTTAATCTTGATTATACTTAATATAGAATTACATCCAAGAACATTATTTCCTGCTCTGAAGAATAAAGGAACATGACAGTGTTTAAACAGGGAATGTTCATCATTTACCTAAATAATTAGTTTGATGGATGATGTATCTGGAACTATATATAAAAGGGTTGGGTTGCTACTGTTACATAGATGTTAGATGTTCATGCTAGTAAAAGGAAAACAATGTGGTTTTGTTTTCACATGGAAATTTACTATTTTAACCAAGAAGCAAGATGAACTCTTAATATAAGTGCATTTTTGCTCTTACTTTTTTATTATTTTTTATTTTAGGAGGTACAGGGGATTGAACCCGGGACCTAGTATGCACAAAGCAGGTGCTCAGTCACTAAGCTACACCTGCTCCGCTGTTCTTACTTTTTATTTTTAAAGAAACATTTGCCTTCAGTGGCTACAAACATTTTACTGCACATTTCCTTGGTAAAAAATAATCTAGATTATATTTTCACGGGAATTGGTAGTAAAAACGATGGTATAAAGTTTAGGAGTAACCCTAAGTGTAAAATACATACAGCATCCTCTAGTCAGAACTATTATCTTGCATTTTGAATATCCTGAAAACACAGATAATTAGCAGGAAGAGGAACTAAATTTATGAAAGTATCTGTTTAATGTTGATGATTTAGAGAAAAATAAAATGATCACTTTATACTTTCTAAATTTCTACATACAATTCAGGATCTGGCTAT
The DNA here is from genome assembly GCA_004027955.1 of Chaetophractus vellerosus. Classification (NCBI taxonomy): domain Eukaryota; kingdom Metazoa; phylum Chordata; class Mammalia; order Cingulata; family Chlamyphoridae; genus Chaetophractus; species Chaetophractus vellerosus. The sequence goes on along the minus strand of PVKH010044299.1, from coordinate 7,350 downwards.
ATGAACTTTACAAGTTAGACATGACACAATTTCTGTTGAATGAAGATGAATATATCTATTGAGATTTGAAATGTAAAAAGCAGCTAAAGGGAGGCGGGTCCAGCACACCTTTGAAGGATAGCACTTTCCCATGACCTTTCCAAGGAGAAGTAGGCCAGTGTTGACAGGGTACATAACGGTGCATCATACAGTCAAAGGAGAAATTCACAGGCTCAAAGAAAACCCATCTCAAAGTGGGAAGATTTGATTTTACTAGTGTTTCCATATAAAAATAGATCTTTCTCTCATCCTTTTCTTTATGAACCTGAATGACTAGTTAATCTAGGCCATTACTGTCCTCCTTTCACAATGTGCTTTCATGGAAAACGATTTCATTTTCCATAACAGCATTTGCTTTTCCCTTCTAAATCTGTCATCGCCAAGAAAACAATTAAAACCCACCGATTCCTATGCAGAATACATCCTAAAGAGCAGAGTTCTATTTCTAAATAGAAAACTATTTCTAAAGGGTCCACTTATAGTCTTGAATCAAATCTCAATTAAAACTAAATTTGCCAATGTTCTAATAGGTGCTCTTTGCTATTTCATTATTTAATGTTTCAAGACAGAATTTATAATTTAAAAGCAAGAGAAAATGAAAAACCAGTATTGTGGAAATTACCTCATCTGGTCCTTTCTTTTCTCCAGGTTTGGAAGGCAATCCACTGGTTTTTTCATTGACATGCTATAAAGATGTAAAAAAAAATTTTTTTTAGTAGAGGAAGCTGATACAAGATAACATGTGACTTTAATCCTCAAAGGCTATGTGTATAGGCTTTAAACAGGGACCCCTTCAATCTTCTTCCTGAGAATGCTGGTAATTCTACAACAATGTGGCCGGCTTTCGAAAACCAAGGACATCTATAGACATTCATTTGGGATTTAGAAAGTCAGTCTGCAATTAACCAGATACAGATTTTATGGTGATGTCAAGACGGCATCTCCCACAAAGTGTCTCGTGTAATTTTAAAGCCCAAATTGCCATCTTGAAAGACATTTGGCTCATCATGGAGAAGAGATCTCTAAAGGCCATGTTGAGCCCGAAGCCCTAATACTTAAGCCTCACTTCAGCACAGGTTCAAGGGAGGAGCACAGCCTTCCAAATCACCCATCACCTCCAATGGCTCTTAGAAATTCCCTAGAGGTTTTCCATTGGAGTATTCACCAATGTGGAAAGTAACACCTTGAAGTGGCAAGCATACCTGCAAGTTCTATTTATTATGACTTTAGGATTTCATTTCAGAAACAGAATTATTTTTCTCACTGGAATGTGGGGGGTGAATTTTCATGTGGTGCATAAAAGCTTTGAGAAGCTTACATGTGCATTTCTTTTAATGTTAAGATAAAAATAAGCCATAAAATGGCTCTTTGCAGCTTTTTGAGAAATATTTTTTTAAATGTTTATGTTCCTAAAAGGAATTTCTTGTATGTTGTGGGATATACAAGAAGGTAGGAAAGGGGAGCCTAAATATGAGAAAATAACAGCCCACCATTGGGTTCAATTCAAATTATGAAAAACTATTATGCTCCCTAGAGCAGAATCACAACATGGATATGTAGTTCAATGAAATTATTTGATTTAAGAGGAGTGATTATAATAGTAATAACAGTAATTTATATTATTCTTTATTATTTACAAGGAACATTCATTTATGTTCTTATCTGACACAAAAAAGAGATGGAAAAACTAAGGATAAGAGTGAATTGATGTTTTTGCACAAGGACACATACGTAGTAAATTGGAAAAGGTTTCAAACCATGTTTTCTGATTTTAAATCTGTTGTTTGCCACTATACCATGTTAAATGGAATAAGATAATGTTCCCTTTAACAATAGTAACCGATACGCTAGTAAAAAAAAAAGTGGCCAAGTAATACCACACACATGACTGAAACCTTTCCTTAATAGTTCTTCATATAAAAAATTAGCAAGAAATCATTTTCAAGAATGGGCAATTCTTTCCAAAAAGAATCATTGTCATGGGTTAGCGAGTAGAATATATAGAAAATCAACGAGATTGTAATAGCTTGGTGAAGGAAACTTCTTACAGGACTTAAAATATTATTTTATCTAGATGTTTAGTCAAGGATTTACTTGTCCACAGTCGAGGGAGAACAAACAGTATTGAGTCATTGATGACGCTAAAAAAAAAAAGGAACCACGTTAAAACATAGATAGATAATAATCGAACTACTAGAATAATTGTAACAGTTATTGTGAGCAAAAGATTCATAAAGGCCAGACTGGGAGAAAACACTGTTCATCTCTAAAATAATCATTCAACATTTGGAGAGAGTATTTGAGAGGGACAGATCTACAAAGACATTTACTAAATCTGTCTCCTTTCTAGAACTGGTAGTAATTTTTGAATCCCGTTAACACATTCATTATCTCCAATTCCATATTTTTTTTCAGATTAGACAGAGAAAAGTAATAACAACAACATCCACAGTTTCGCTGTGCCTTTACTGTTTTGGTGCCTCACTGACATCTCAGGGAATATTACCATTCCCATTTTACAAGTGGGAAACTTAAAGAGGAAACTGAGCTCTTGCCTGGTATAAGGGCCCATGCTCTCCACATGGTCCAACTCTGCTTCCTGCTTGTGTAGTAAATATATGTTGTGATTTATTACCTCACAGAAAATGCATACACAGTCTTTTCTTTCTTAAAATACAGGGAATATAGGTGTTTTTCTTTAAACATTTAAAAAAGTTGCTTCCTCGATGGTGCTTCAAAAGGGATTCTATTGTGGTCCTCCAGATTAACTAACATCACCAGTTACTTGCTTCTATTAAAATTGTCAAAAACTTCAAAATTACATCAGGCCCAAATAGTAGTTTGGGAGGAATATATGTAATAAATGTGTTTTTTTAAATGTTGAGTTATAATGACAAATTAAAAATTGCATATTGTAAGAATTGGGTATTTTGTGATTTCAAGAGAAATATTTGTTCTCAATAGTTCTTTTGCAATATACTTAAATAAAAGCCATTTATAACAAAATGACAACATTTATGAGAACCTCAAGGGTTTTATTTTTCCATTTTCTTTTTTTTAACCCAAATTTTTATTATGAAAATTTTTGAACATGCAGAAAAGCTGAAGAGATAGTACAATGAATGCCCATATCCCCGCCCTTTAGATTCTACAGCTATTAACAACGTTGCCATATATCCTTTACCTATGTATTTATGTGTGTGTCTGTGTGTGCACTTGTATTTGAAAGTAAATAGCAGATACCATGAAACTACAGCCCGGAATGCTTTACCACACATCTCCTCAAATTGAGGCCATTTCCCATATAGTCCTAGTACCATTATCACCCTAAAAGAATTAACAAGAATGCCTTACTGCTATTCAATATCTAGTAAATAGCTACTTTGTAAATGAATCATTACCCTTACCCTTTCTTGGGCCTTATTTAATATTCAGTAGTCTATTAATGATGTAGAATCAATTGAATCCTTTTGCTGTAAGATTCAAAGTGCTTGATTTTTTAATTCACAAGAATAGCTGAGTACTTTCCATGTAATTGGGTTGGTGGAGTGAAATACTTGGGGATTATATATTTGGTCCGGCCTAGGAACCCGCAACAAGTCTTCTCAGAAGCAAGGAAGCAAAATTGTGTTCACTACTACCATGTGGAAAGCTGGTGAGGCGTGGAGAGGTGAGAGAAGCTCAGAGAAGAGACAGCTCAGAAAGGAGAACTGAATGTGTGGGGCACTTCCCTGTATGAGGGAAAAGAAATCCGCATCTTTAGCATCTATTCTGTGCTAGGCCCAGGGCCAGGCACTGCACCTGTGTGATCTCACCTACTCCCCACAGCAGTCACCTCACTCACGGTTAAAGACAGTGAGGGTCTGAAAGGTGAGGCTCTCCCCGTCACAGCACTCGGGATAACAATCTGGGGGCTACTCTGAATCTCATTAAAAGCTGGCTGGAATCTGGTGATTCTTAGCAAGAAAGTCTCAGAAAAAATAATAATAACACTTTCTAATCTAAACCTAGTTTGTTCTATTATAGTCATCAAACACAAAATACCTATGTAATCTATTCTATACTAGCAGCCAGGAAGGAGGCTGAAGCCAGTAAGAACAGGACCCCAGCCCTCAAGCAGTAAAGAATTTCACTGGGACAGACAAGGCCACAGAAGACAGGAAACAGCACAAGGGAGCTAAGATGAGGGACAGTGGAAGTAAGTACATGCCTAGGAGTTCAGAGGCAGGGGGAAAATAAGATATAAGGCATTCTTTCCTGTTTTCCCTCAAAAAGCAAAAATTTTCCAAACTGTTTTCACCCCCTAGCATTATCACATATCTGGCAAGCACAGCTGTCCTTTGTCCTAGTTCTGGGACATGGCATTTATATGCTTAAAGTCTTCCGCCACGGCAAACCCATAAACCTGCCGGGAGCAATTGCTCAAAAACTAGGAGCAATAAATCTAGGAGGCTGAGCACTCATGCAGCTCAAAACTTACGTGATTGTTGGGCATCAGCTTTGGAACATACACAGACAAAGGTATATGTCATACAAAATAAGATAAAATAAGGCAAACTTCTACATATGAAAAAAGAAACAAGGCGAAAAACTGAGCTTTTGCTAGTCCAAGCCCAGCTGTGAAAGCATTTCCAAATGCTAGTGTGCCTCTCCAATTCCCTTTATTAAAAAAAACAAAAAAAACAAAAACAAAAACAAAAACAAAAAAACAAGAAAGTTATGGAGTTTCTTATAGAGGGACAAATTTTTAAAATTAGATTGTGAAAACACTAAAAAAAATTCGAATTGTACATTTTAAACAGGTGAATTTTATGGTATGAGAATTATCTCAGAAAAGCTGTTTTAAAATTTTTTCTTCCCCAACATGGAGACAAGGCCATATCTTGCATGTCCAAGACTGTGGTAGCAAAATCATGAAGCAATAAAAGGTTATCTTGGTGCCCTCTGGACTTTCCTAGTGCTTGCAGCTCACTTCTCTCACACCACTGTCACATTCGCTGAGAGAGATTTGTTTCAGGGGGCCTCCTAAGCATCAGAAAAACACTTCTGGCTGACCTGGAACCGTGGGTCCCATCCTTCCTTGGAGGACACAATCACCTGGGTGCTTTCATAAACACACACACCAAGACCTCAACCTTGGGATCTAGATTCAGATTGCCTAGGGTGGGGCCTGGGCACAGGTATATGCACATGTGCATGTATATGTGTGCGTGCATGTATATATATTTTATATATGTATAATTTCTCTGTTGATTCTAATGTGTAGCCAGGGTTGGGAACCACTGGTTTTGTGGAGGGATTTGGGGACACCATCACAGGAAGTGGAAGTTCATGCTCTTGAAACCACCTCCTGAGATGGCACCCATGGGGACGTTCTCCAGGTCAGGCAGGCTGGTGCACCTCTGGCCCCTCCTGGGTAAAGTCTGACTGTGCAATAAAAGGGCAGAGTGCCATGTTTACATCCGTGTTTTCTGACTAATTCCTAGTCTTGCTCTATTAATGACATATCATATCTTCATATCTGCACATTAGGATCTATTTTCTAGTAAGAAAACAAATTAGCCCGTTAGTATATTCTCTTTTGTTTATTTATTGCTTCATAAATGTATATCTTGCCTTCCCACCTGGACAGCAAATTATATTCTTTTTTAATCATGTGGAAGCAGCACGGCAAATGCTTGGCTGAATGACTGCATTTCCACAAACCCCAAAGTTTCCCAAGAAGCACTTTTGCTCTTCCCAGGTCAATAAACTAGATAAAAGAGAAAGAGGCTGAGAAAACAGCTAGTAAGATTAAGGGACAATGTCCAAATTGAGATTTCCTGTGAAAATTCCTTAAAATCCATTCTTGTATGCATTCTACTAGCTAAAACAGGATACTGATTTCAAGATTACTCAGCAAATAAGTACAAGATGTAAAGCCGGTTTTGCTTCCAAGCAGTCTCCCTGTGAGCGGGTCCGGGGCCTGTCTACCCTCAGGTGGATTCCTTGACTGTCCCCTGCTCTGTTCCCAGTCAGGTTGCAGGGAATCTTTGCTGGCTGCATTTCTCAAGTTCTTTTGATGGGTGGCTGCAGTCTGGCTTTGGCCAATGGGAGGCACTGGAAAAGAATGGGGGTGGGGGTAAGTCAGGTGCCTCCCCCTCTCTGTCTCCAGCGGCCTCTCCAGCAGTTGTCTCCTGCAGGCCAGGCCAGCTGTGGTTCATTTCCACAGGGCGACTCTGGTTCCACGGCTCCTTGCTTTGTTCCTCCAGCCTAGGGATGACAGCAGGTGCCTGCAAGTTCTACTCTCTGCATTGCTTCACTCTCCTCCTTTGGCTTCCCAGGCTCCTCTGTCACCTGTGTAACTCTGCATTATATTCCTTCTTGTTTTAAATACTCAGGGTGTTTTTGTCTTGTGGCTGACCCTGACTGATATAGTCTGATAAGGCAGAAAGAACATGGGTTTGGACATTTAATTATGTGATCTTGTGCAAATAATTTAACCCTTCAGGTTTCTCTTTGTAACATGTATAGAATGGTAGCTAACCCAGGGGCCAGCATATTTCCGAAATGTGTTGCTGTTAATGAGTCTGGCTCATTTCCTAGTTCACTACAAGAACAACATAGTTATTTCATTCCCTTCTTCTCTAGCATCAATCTGATTGTGGTAAATTATGACACAGAAGCGCGAATATGAGAATTAAGCAAAGGTTTGAAGGTTTCATTTCCGAAGGCTACAAACATTACAGCAGAATAATTTAGATTTTTTTTACTTTCCTTATAGTATAAAGGAACCGGATAAGTTTTTGTTTAGTGCTTTGTCTATCTCATAACTGTGTATATTAGCCTTACATCTCCGTATTACAGCTGAGAAAATAAAACACACAGGAGATAGAGAATTCATTTTCCAGACAATCTACAAGTTGGTCATAGAGATGACATTAAAATTTACAATTCCCATGCTTTAAAATATTTTGGAAAGGTATGTGTATGAGTGTCTGGGGGGACTGGATAGAAAAACAAAACTGGCAAAATGTTGATAATTACTGAAGACAGGTGATGGGTACAAGGGTTGCTTATTATACTATTCTCTCTTTATTGTACATGGAATTTCCCTAATGAAAAGTTTAAGTTTTTATAATCCCTTTATCTCAAGAGTATGTGTCTCCCTTGCGTCATCCCAAGGCAACATCCCAGCCATTTTACTCCATTTCAATACTGAAAACCTCAACACATGGAGAAGGCTAATGTGAGAGGCAGGGTTTATTTATCAAAAATTTTTTTTAAAAAATCAGTGAATGCCTACTATGGACTGTGGGGAGAATGATTATT
>PVKH010044298.1:0-10621 GCA_004027955.1 Chaetophractus vellerosus | reverse complement strand
TTAGATAGGATGAACAATAAAAACATGAGCAATAAAAGCAAAACAGATGAATTAGACTTCATCATAATTAAAATTCTGCACTTTGAAAGACAGTGTTAAGAATACAAAAAGAAAAACCACAGATAAAGAAAATATATGCAAAGCGTAGATCTGGTAAGTACTGGTTAAAAGCTCCTACAAATTAAAAAAATCCAATTTAAAAGTGGGCAAAAGACTTGAACAAAGATTTCATAAAAGAAAATATAGGAATTTCCATTAAACAAATGTACTAGTATTTAACAATCTCTAGTTATCAGAAAAATGTCAACTAAAATCACAATAAGATTTCACTAGGAAAAGAAATGGCTAAAATTTACAAGACTGATCACATCAAATGTTGTGAGGTATGGAACAATTATAACTCAATCTTGGTGGGCATATAAAATGATATAAGCCCTTTGAAAAAATATTTTGCAGTTTCTTATAAAACTAAACATATACCAACCTTATAACTCAGCAATCCTAATACTAGGTATTTTCCCAAGAAAAATGAAAAAAAAAAAGTACACCAAGAGACTCCTACAAGAATGTTTATAGCAGGCTTATTCATAGTAGCCCTAAACCGGAAACAGCTCAGAAAAATGGATAAGCAAATGGTGATGCCTTCATACAAAAAGTATATTGTCAACAATAAAAAGAAAGGAATTACTGATACATGAAATAGCATGGATGAATCTTAAAAAATACTGAATGGGGGGCCAGCTGTTGCCCAATTGGTAGGGTGCCAGTTTACCACATAGGAGGTCCCAGGTTCGGTTCCCGGGGCCTCCTCGAGTTGGCAGACCGCCTTGAGAAGGCAAGCTGCAGCGGGCAGGGCAAGCCCCGCGAGCAGGGCAAGCCCCCACGAGCAGGCAGGCAGCCGCACGGTGAGCTGACTCGGCAGGTCACCGCAGCGGGGGAGACAAGCAGACACAGAAGAACACAAAAATGAACACAGCAAGAACAAGCAGAAATGGGGGGGGGATATGTAATATATAAAAAATAAAAAATCTTTTAAAAAATGCTGAATGAAAAAAGCTTCATGCAAAATAACAGTGTACTGTGTGATTCCATTTATGTCATATTTTTCAACAGGCAAGACTAATCTATACTGGAAAAAATTAGAAGAGTGGTTAATGTTAGGAAGTGGCAGCAAGGAATGACCAGAAATGGACCTGAGGCAGTTTTCTGAAGTGGTGGGAATTCTTTATATCTGAATAGGAGTTTGGGTTACACAGCAGTTTGCATTTACCAAAACTCATTGAATGATATTCTTAATGTTTCTACACATAAATTCTACCTCAGAAAGAGAAACTGTAACCAAATATTAAATTCTAGTAAATGATGTGCATGCAGCAGTACTTAGGGTAAAGTGTACTGATGCCTGTAACTTTCTTTGAAACCAAAGGTAGATTGATGAATGGATAGAGGGATAGCCATGTGATAAGACATGTTATATTAGTCAGCCAAAGGGGTGCCTTTGCAAATATACCAAGAATCGGTTGGTTTTTATAAAGGGTGTTTATTTGGGGTAGAAGCTTACAGTTACCAGGCCATAAAGCATAAGTTTCTTCCCTCACCAAAGTCCATTGCCATGTATTGGAGCAAGACAACTGCTGATATTTGCCAGGGTTCAGGCTTTTTGGGTTCCTCTCTTCCCAGGGCTGCATTTCTCTCCAGGCTTAGCTCCTCTGCTTGCTCCAGAAGGTCAGCTGTAGACTATCAGGCCAACAGCTCACTTCTGCCTCCTGGGCATTCTTTCCAATATCAGAACTGCTTCTCAAAACTGCTCCCTCTGTCCTTTTATATTCAATCCCCCCACTCACCAAGGGGTGGGGCTCAAGGCCCTACTGACTTGGCCCAGTCAATGCCCTAATCATAACTTAATCATGCCCAAATTAGCAGATCAGTTTACAAGCATGATTCAATACCAATTTGGAATTTGTAATTACATCAAATGGCTACACTCCACCCTCTGAATTCCAAAAATACATTACAATATTCAAAAAACCTTAAATCAGTAACAATGCATGTCCAAAATTATATCATAATCAGTTCAAAGAAATACAGTTTGTCTTCAGGCAAAATCCCTTCTAGCTGTAGAACTCTGAAACTTACAAAACCATTTAACTGCTTCCAATACACAAATGAAAGACAAAGGATAAATATTTTCATTATCATAATGAGAAATTACGAGGTTAAACATGAGTCATGGGTCCTCTACAGTTCAGTAAAACTGTAGGGCATCCTCCATTCAATTTCAAAGTCTGAGAGTCATTCTTAAGAGGATGGTTTCTTCTCCTTGGGGCCACATCGGGATCAACTCTTTCCACAGGCTTTCCCAACAGCCATTATCTTGGTTCCACCCTCATCAAGCATCTGGGTGTTGACCAAGCTCCAGACCTCATCCTCCAAGAATGTTGGGGTGATTACCACACATTACCCAATCTTTGGGTTACAGTCTTAACACCCCTAGTACAGTGAGGTGAAGATGACATTCCCCCTAACCTTTGGCATATGGGCTGAACTCTCTTAGAGCAATGAGTTGACCAAGTGGCCTTCTTTAATCTATGGGGGACAGGAGCACCCTTCTCAGACCTATGGGGTGCTGACCTTAACCACCTTAATCTTTGAGGAATGTGCTCCACCCTCTCTGCACCCTGGGGCAGCAAAACTCTTCCCGAACATTGGGTGGGAACATCTACACTCTTCAACTTCTGAGGCAAACTCACCCTCTCTGCACCCTGGGGAGGCAAAACTCTTCTAGACCATCAGGTGGGAACATCCACCCTCATCAACTGTGCACCCTGGGGAGGCAAAACTCTCCCAGAATATCAGGTGGGGACATCCACCCTCTTCAACTGCTCCAGCAAACTCACCCTCTCTGGACACATGGGTGGGGTTCCTCTCTTGGCCCAAGGCAATGTCTTAATTCCAGATCTCAGCTTCCATGGTTTTCTCCTTAAAGCTATTTCTCCTTCAATGTCTCCTTTCCATTCCTTTTTAGTCCAAGTGAACAGTGGTTTTGTTCATACAGCTCTCTCAAAAGCTTTGTTGGTTTAGCATGCAGGAAGTAGGGGTCCAAGCCATCAGACAGTAAGACTTTCCACAAGTCTTTCCCAGATAACTGGATGTTCAATTCTGAGTTACAAGTTCCAGGTATAGCTAAGTCTTCAAATGGGGCATTTTCATCTGGGAAATTGATTTCCAGAAACTTGGGAGTTCCAGAAACAGTTTCTGTTTTCTTTGTGCCAAAAAGTTCAGTCATTAGCATATTTCTTTCATCTAGCATTTTGCTTTAAGCTGCAAGTAGAAGCCAAGCCACATTCACCAGGTTTACTTTGGAAAGTTTTTCAGCTAAATTCTCAGGTTCACCATTTTCAAATTCTGTCTTCCATATAACACCAGAAGTTAATCTTGCTAAGTTCTCTGCAATTTTAAAACACAGATCTCCTTTCCTCCAGTTTCCAATAACAGTTTCATCATTTACTTCTAAGACATCATAGAAAGTCTCTTTAGTGTTCATATTACTATCAACAGTCTCTTCAAAGTGACCTAGGCCTTTTCCTTCAAGCATTTCACAATTCCTCCAAAAAAATACCCCTTACCCATTTATAAAACCATTCCAACATTTTGATAAATGCAAAAACTACTCACCCCACTCCTGGTACCAAATCTGTATTAGTCAGCCAAAGGGATGCCTTTGCAAATATACCAAGAATTGGTTGGTTTTTATAAAGGGTATTTATTTGGGGTAGAAGCTTACAGTGACTGGGCCACAAAGCCTAAGTTTCTTCCCTCACCAAAGTCCATTGCCACGTGTTGGAACAAGACAGTTGCCAACATTTGCCAGGGTTCAGGCTTTTTGGGTTCCTCTCTTCCCAGGGCTGCATTTCTCTCCAGGCTTAGCTCTTCCGCTTGCTCCAGAAAGTCAGCTGTAGACTATCAGGCGAACAGTTCACTTCTCCCTCCTGGGGCGTTCTCTCTAACATCAGAACTGCTTCTCAAATCTGCTCCCTCTGTCCTTTTGTATTCAATTACCCCACCCACCAAGGGGTGGGACTCAATGCCCTACTGACATGGCCCAGTCAATGCCCTAATCATAACTTAATCATGCCCAAATTAGCAGATCAGTTTACAAGCATGATTCAATATCGATTTTTGGAATTCATAATTACATCACATGGCTACACATGTAAAGTAAAATGTTTATTGTAAAGTGTAGATATGGTTTTATGGGGTTTCATTGTAAAACTCTTAGAACTTTGCTGTATGTTTGAAAATTTTCCTAATAAATTAGTGAGAAAATTGTAAAGAATATTATGAGCAACAAAATAACAATGAAATTTAAAACATCAAATGGATAATAGCGCCAAAATTACAAATCATGCAAAATTGCAAATTGATTCAAAATACACCAATATTCATTAAAGGAATTAAATCAAAATTTTTCCTAAACCGAAACAAATATAAATAAAAGACAGAAGTGCCAAGATTTTTAAAGGTGAATTTTTAAAATCCTTCAAGAAAGCAATATTTCTTTTTTATGGAAAGATTTTAAGAAAATATAAAGATGAATGTATACATTTGATGTCAAGATCAGCTGTCAGAACTGGCAAATCTATAGAGACAGAAGGTAGAATATGGCTGGGTTGGGGTAGAAGATGGGAAGTGACTGATGATGTATATGGGGCTTCTTTTTTACAGTGATCATGTTTTAGGATTGGCTGGTAGGGATGGTTGCACGATTCTGTGAATGGGCTAGAATACCATTAAATTATACACTTTGAGTGAGTGAATTGTATGGTGTGTGTGCATTATATAGCAATAAGATGTTAAAAGCAAAGATCAGTTGAATGCAAGAAAAAATCTTACTAATCTCACTTAGGAACATAGCTATAGAAAATTCCTAAATTAATTTGGTGTTTTAAAAATTCTACCTAAGTAGGATGAGTCCAGCAATGCAAGAATTCTTTAACATCAGAACACCTACTGATGTAATTTGTTACTTCCAAATTAAATAAAATCTATATGAATATTTTAATATATTTTTATTCAACATATGTTTTTTGCATATCTATTACATACCAGGCATTAAACAGTAGTGACCAAAAGAGAAAAGGTTGTGGTCCTCAATAGAACTAGAAAAAGCATTTGATAAAATCCCACCCAAATACTTAGCAAGCTATGATTAGAAAAGAGCTCATTTAATTAATTAAAAGTAGTGATGAAAAAACAGAGCAAACATCATTGTTAATGCTAAAACATGAGAAGCTTTCTTATCGATCCCCAAAAATATGTCTGAACTTGAGGTTCTGGACACTGAATTCATGTATATAATGAGATTTATAAAAATTGGATAGGACAACAAAAATAATTCTCTTTTTGGAAAATAATAAGACACCATTTAAAAGTCTAATAGGGGCCGGCTGGATAGCCCAGTGGATAGGGCATTGGCATACCACATGGGAGGCCCCGGGTTTGGTCCCCGGGGACCTCTCCTAGCGGGCAGACCACCTTGAGAATGGCAAGCCGCCATGGGCGGGCCAGATTCGCCGTGGGCAGGGCAAAAAGCTGCCACGGACAGGGCAAAGCCGCCACCGGCAGGGCAGGTCGCCCGCAAATGCAGCGCAGCCAGCCACCCGCAAACTGAGAGCCGGCTGTGAATAGAAGCAGAAGCTGCCCACAAGCGGGGAAAGCCGCGCCTGCGCAGTGACCAGACTTGGCGCGTCGCTGCAGTGGGGGGGTGAGGGGAGATATGTAATAAAATAAATAAAAATCTTAAAAAAAAAAATTAAAAGTCTAATAGAATCAGCAAACGAATCAGTGGAACCTGGAAAATAATTCAACGAAGTTGGCAGATACAATATCAACACACACAAATCCAAAGCATTCTAATATACTAGAAATAACCAAGTAGTAAACATAATTGAGTTTTAAAAATTCACAATAGAAACAAAAAATAGAAGGTATTTAGTGTGTGCAACAGTTATCAGGATAGTTTTCACCATTGGCAACAGCAAACTAGGTTTGGTGAATTGTTGCAATTGAATTTTCCCAGCAATGGCCTTATTGTTTTTCAGTCCATGAACTGGAACAATGCTGACCAGGAAGGCAGAAATTGGCCTTTGCATGGTAGACTACTTTAGTCACAAAATTATTTTGAGCTGCTTGGCAATGGGGTCCCTCTGGTGAGAATTCATCCTAGATAGAGTCTCAGTTTCTTGGCTCTTAACTTAGATATTCAAGATATATTTACTGTGCAATAAGCATGTTTGAAGCTATTTTAATATATTGGAAATGTAGTGAAGTTGCCAGAAAATGTCCTTGCTCTATGAATTTATACTCTTTGCTGCTGGAGAGTGGAAGGCAAAAGGAAAGAGATCAGTTTACAGCTTGTAAAAAGTAAAAATTAAAAGGTAATTTCAGAAAGAAATAATAATTTCCCCATAATAATGTTAACCATATACTTTACCAAAACCACTTTCTTACAAATCTTCCAATTGTGTTCCATAACATAAGGGGCCCTTACTGCAATTCTGCTGATTTTCTCCTCAAGTTTGCCAGTCCAGCACCTGTTCTGCCATGGGCCCTCTCTCCTTTTGCCATTTCTGCAGGGTCTTTAGGGCTGAGTGGCAGAGCTCCTTGTCTAGCAGTGTGTACAAGCAGGGGAACCTTCTCTTGAAATGGGCCCCCTTACAACTGGAAAGGTTTTGGACACCAGGTAACGGCTATTTGTAGTCTCTGTTGGACATGCCAAGGACCAATATACAATTTCAAATATCCCAACTGTCTCTGAAATTGCAGGTACCAATATGTATCTTTTTGGTCCTTTCCTTGCAAATGACAGAATCGTTTTGTTTTACTTAAGCAAAACAAAACAAAGCAAAAGAAAACAAAATAACAACAACAAAACAGTAATAAAGTATTAAAAGGTGAATTCATGAACTGAGTTCAGGATAACTTACAGTATCAAGGTGAGAGTCAGAGAATTGAAATGATAAAGAAAATCCATTTTAGGAGGTCCCTGTGGTTCCAGATTCCAACCAAACAACTTCCTTCTCTGACTCAGTTTTCTCTTCTCTAAATTAGAAATCACATTGCCTGGAATGATGCTAATATTTAATAGATGTGCTTTCATTATGATAAGTTTTATAAATAGAATCAAGGATTACTTTAGGGATCTTCTCAGCAGGGACACTTGAATAGACTGTATCCAAGAATGCAACCAGAATGGCTATCCTTCACTCTTTGAATCTCTGCTCAAGATTAAAATTCCCAAAGAGTGTATTAGTTTCCTAGGCTGCTCAAACAAATACATGAAATGGGTTTTGTTAAACAATGGGAATTTATTCACTCACAGTTTTGAGGCTGGGAAAATGTCCAAAACAAATCATCAAAGTGATGCTTTATCTCCAAAGACTGTGGTGCCGATGATCCTTGGTTCCTCTGTCACATGGCAAGGGACATGGTGGCATCTCTTGGTCTCTCCCTTCTCTTCCAAGTTCCATTTCAACTTCTTGCTTCCTGTGGCTTTCTCTCTGTCTGAATTTCACTCTCTTATAAAGGACTTCAGTAACAGGATTAAGACTCATCCTGATTGAGGTGGATCATACCTTAACTTAAGTAACCTCATCAAAAGGTCCTACTTACAATGAGCCCACACACATAGGAATGGATTAACTTTAACAGCATACCTTTCTAGGGTACATGAAGTTCCAAACCATCACAGAGAGTGAATGGCCTGGCATTAATCAAGTGTTCCTTCCTTAACACAGTCACTATGCCAGGAAGATGGGAAAGAATAATGACCAGTGGTGGGAGGTGTTGGGGCACCATGGTTAACAGTCTCTCTGAACCATATTGAACAAGTAGAGTTCAGTCAATGGAAGAATGTTAAAGGTAGGTTGCACAGGCAATAACGATGTCATGATACTGTGTAAAGTAAATATTGTGTACAGTAAATATTTAAGAAAAATTTCTGGATAAGAGATTTTCTTATCCAGCCACCTTCCTCTGAATAAGACTGAACTGATATCACCCCAAGAAAACAGCTTCATACCTTTCCTTAAGTACTTTTAAGAAATAAAAAGTGTAAGGTATCTTGCAGATCATGAGATTGAGGAATTTCCCTTAATGTCTAGGTGCTGCTTATGGTAGTTCTATCCAGTTCCATCATTCCTCATTGTGATTTTGTAGTTTATTATTTGAAACACTAGAAACACTTTTTCAACATTCTTCTCATAGCTGCCTTCACCTCCTTGTTCTTTAGGCTGTAGATAAGAGGATTCAGCATGGGAGTGATCACACTGTACTGCAAGGAGAAGATTAACTCTTGAATGGATCCTGAATTTGGCATGAGATAGCGGAGCAATCCTGAGCCATAAAAGAAGATCACTGCAGTGAGGTGGGAAGAGCAGGTGGAGAAGGCTTTGCTTCTACCTGTGGTGGAGCTGATGTTCAGGATAGTGGACAAAATACGAACATAGGAGAAAAAGATCAGGAGGAAATTTCCAAAGAAATGCAAGAGGCTGGAGCAAAGTAGGGCAGTAAAGCTTGCAGACACATCAGAGCAAGACAAAGGATAGAGAGAGGGCAGCTCACAGCTGAAGTGGTGGATATGTTGAGCCTCACAAAAATCTAAATTGAGAGCTACAAGGATATTGATGAAAGCATCCAGAAAAGCCAACCCCCAGGAGCCCCACACCAACCCAACACAGAGCTGGTTACTCATCACCTGGCCATAGAGCAGAGGGGACCTGATGGCAACATAGCGGTCATAGGCCATCACTGCAAGTAGGCAGGACTCAGTACCCCCTGTGGCAAACACAAAGAAGACTTGAGCTAGACAACCCTCTACTGAGATGGTTTTCTTCTTGGACAGTAGATTCTCTAGCATCTTGGGCACAGTGACAGAGGAGTGGCAGAGATCCAGGAAGGACAGTTGTCCCAGGAAAAAGTACATTGGGGTGTGGAGGTGAGAATCAGCTCTGATCACCAGCAGCATCATCAGGTTCCCCATCAGGGTCAGGAGGTAAATCACCAAGAACAGCACGAAGAGCAGAGCCTGGATTTGGGGGTCAGCAGACAGCCCGAGGAGGATGAACTCAGGGACAACACTGTGGTTTTTCATTGCCTTCAGTAGTCTTCTTTGGAATGTAAGAAAGAAGTAGGATGAAGCCTCTTCTTATGCCTAACATACAACAAGAGTTTTAACCCTTTTATGCATCCATGAAATATCATGTATACTCAAAATTCATGTTCAGAAATTATAAACTTCCATAAATAACTCTCTAGACTTTTGAAAACCTTTGATAATCTTTTCTGCACGTCCCCAACCCTAGATTAATAACCTGTCCACCTTTATTGTTTTTGCTTTTGTGCCTTAGAGTTTGTTCAGTTTTGTTGTTTTATTATTAAAATTACTGGAAGATGTCTGTAAACTATTCATAATAATCTATCACAGAGGGATAAATTGGAGGCAGAGTAAGAGAAAATTGCAGAAATAGTTGACTTTGAGAGAGTGAGAGCAGTTGGCTTCAGGACAGAAGCAGAGCATGGCCTTAGGAAGGAATAGGTTTATTTCTCCCATCAAACATGGTCAGTTGATTTGGCATTGGGAAGGAAGCAAGTCCCATCCAATTGCTTTGATTTTTTTATACATATTTAAGTGCGGTCCTTCATTGAGAGTGAAGAGGGACATTGGTTGGAGATTTCCAGAGTGAGGGGAGAGTGAAATAATCTAGTTGGAGAAAGAGCAAGTAGATTGTCTAAGAATGAAATAGTATTCTACGTGAGTGTTGAGTGCTCATTTGAGATTTAACATGCAGCCAGTGATTTTCTCTAACAATCTTCAGCAACTTAGGGAGAACTTTGTGTGAATGGACAGCTGAAGTTAACAGGTATTGGAATTTTCCAGGGAAGCGAGCACATGGAAGAAGAGTGAAGAGTTTAAGACTATAGTCATGTGAATGATTCTAATGATGAACTGTGAGAACATGTTTCTTTTTTTTTAATGGGAAGGAAATGATGACACAAGGAGGATGGTAGATAGAGAAAATGTGATAGAGTGGTCAACATGTTGCTGGAGTGGTGGAGTTAAAAAAATGAATTGGAAATAGAGGAGATAGTAGAGACATTTATAATCCAGATTTCAAAGCTGCCAGATAAGAGTGAGTGATGACAAAGTAAAAAATATTATTGTGGAGGGATGGCTAAAGTAGGGTATAAGAAAGCCCAATGGATGGGGGAAGGTCAAGGATTTAGGAAGACCAAGGGTTGGATAAAATTAGAGTGATGGGGGATTTTACTTTTTAGGTATTTATTTCCATCAATTTCCTAAATATATTAATTTGAAAATTTAAATAGCTATGAAATTATCAATAAAAATCAGGACAGCACAGAGATGCCCTAGATGATATATAATTGATCATGAAAAAATGTTTACCAATAGGGAAACTTGCTCTGATCATAATTTTCCTGCCCAGATGAGGCACAATCCATTTGTGATATATTCAGGTTCTGTTCTTGCTTGTGCCCTCATGCCAGCCTTTGACATGATTTATAAGCATAGATTACCTGCTGACACTCTAAAGCTTGGCCT
>PVKH010044297.1:0-10624 GCA_004027955.1 Chaetophractus vellerosus | reverse complement strand
TGCTGGGCCTGGAGCCTCAGCAGAGTTGCAACACTTACACTACAGCTCATTGGACTCACCCAGGACAACTGGCAGGGAGATGATGACAGTGGCCATCCCAGGGAACAGAGAGAGAGTGCAGCTGCAGGTAGAATGGTCCCATTCATCTTCCACATGGGATATAGGGCCCCTTTCAGTTGGAGGTGGAGTGGACATCACCATCCCAGAATCCTTAGGATTGGGAGAAGGGCTGTGGACTAGAGTGGACTTACTGGTATTCTACTGTGGACATATTGTGATTCTAGCAATGGAAGAAATTATAGCATTGATGTGGGGCCAGTGGCCACTGGGGGCTCTGGGGGCAGGAAGAGGGGAAAAACAGTTGTAATACGGGAGCTTTTTTGGGACTTGGGAGTCATCCTGGGTGATGTTGCAATGACAGATATAGGCCATTTTATATCATCACATAGTGTGCAGAACTCTGTGGGGGTGAGTGTGGACTACAGTGTGAACTATGGTACATGCTGAATGGCAAGGCCCCAGGATGCATTTATCAATTGCAATGAATGTACTACACTGATGAAGGATGTTTATGTAGGAGGGTATGGGAGGTGTGGGGAGTGGGGCATGTGGGAATCCCTATATTTTTTTGTGTAGAATTTGTGAAATCTAAGTATCTTTTTTAAAAAATAAAATAGAATAAAAAATAAGTAAATAAATGCACTACCTATGCCCTGGCATGGGACATGACTCCTGGGGATAAACCTCCCTGGTACTGAGGGATTACCACATGAATGAAAGATGTTGTTAATGAGGAAAAGTGGAGGAAGGGAAGAGGTGGGGTATATTGGAATCCCCATATATTTTCTTTCTTTTTTAATTTTTAATTTTTTTAGGAGGTACTGGGGATTGAACCCAGGGCCTCATACATAGAAAGCAGGTGTTCAACCACTGAGCTACATCCGCTCCCCTCCATATCTTTTCAGTGTAACATTTATGTAACCTAAAGCTTCTTTCAAAATAAAATAATAAAATAAAATAAAATAAAACAAAATAAAATAAAATAAAATGATAGTAATATTGGTTGTATGACAGGAATGTTCTAAAAACCACTGAATAACACACCTTAAAAGAATTAATTTTATGACATATGAATTATAACAGTAAAACTGTAATAAAAATTGTTTAGAATGAAAAAGGATCCTCTGAACATGTAATGTAAACCCAGAAGCTATAAAAAAAAAAAAAGAATGATATGTTTGATTCCATAAAAATAAAAGAACTACATATCAAGATGACAGAGTGAGTTGATTCAGGGCTCTGTCCCTCAAAGAAGTTTTGAACAGCCAGAAAGAACTGATAGAAGCATCTTTCTCAAAGCTCCAGAAAACAGTTAAGGACTGCACAACAGGGTGAGTGCTGAATCAAGAAAACAGCTACTTAAAAGTGGTAAGATTCCATGGAGCCATGGCTGGCCTCTACCTCACCCCTCACTAGCTGGGCACAGAGCTGGCCCGTGCTTCCAGTGCAGAGCCCTGATCTTAGTTCTGAAGGGAGCAGAGTAATCCTCATGCACATACTGGGAGCATGAATATCTGGCTCTGTCTGCTGGTAGCCTGAGGGACGCACTGTTCCAGAACTTGCCCTGAATGTAGAAGGCAGCTCACTGAACTCTCCTACATAATGCTGTGAGAGAGCAGTCAAGTTGCGCTGCCTGGGATATGGGACTGCTGGCTGTAGGATATACAGTGCAGTGGTTGGGACCATGAAGAAAGTGTTTCCTAGAAAAGAGGAGATATTCCTAACTGTATAAATGGAGGAATCTTAGGGGCATGCCCAATACAAGAAGAATGAGCAGAAAAGATCAGGGAGGCCCATATGCTATAACTTGGGCTTAGAGCTATTGTCTAAACTCATTGTATGGATAAGCTCTGAAGTACAACACTTGGCACAGGTCAATCCTTCTGTTTTTTGTTATGTTATGTTTTGTTGTTGTTGTTTGCTCCTGGCATTGAAGGAAAGCTCTGTCATAACACTAGCTGGAAATAACTTTAAGAAATAGACACTTCAGAGTCTAAATTCTAGCAATTACACATTAAAATATCAAAATGTCCAGGTTTTAAGAAAAAGTTACAAAACAAACAAAGAAACAGGAAGGCAAAGAAATAGGCCCAGGCAAAGGACAAGATTAAAATATCAGAAACCATCAATAGGGAGGACTAGACCTGGGACATACCAGACAGTGACTTTAATAAAATGGTCTTACATATGCTTAAAGAGCTAAAGGAAAACATGAATAAAGAGTTAAAGGAAATCAGGAAAATGATAGATGAAGAGAGATTATTAATAGTGAGTTGGGAATTATGAAAAGATACCAAACAGAGCTGAAGACCATGATAACAGAAATTATAAATTACCTAGAGGAGTTCAATAGCAGATTGGAGTTGGCAGAAGAAAGAACCAGTGAACTTGAAGAGAAGTGAACAATTGAAATCATTCCGTCTGAGGAGTAGAAAGAAGAGAAAATGAAGAAAAGTGAACAGAGCCTGAGGAATCTGTGGGACACCTTTAAGCATACCAATGTATCCATTGTGAGAATTCCAGAAGGAGAAGGAGAGAAAGAGGGTAGAGAGAATATTCAAAGGAATAATGGCTGAAACTTACCAAATTTAAAGAAAGACATGAATATACACATCGAAGACATTCGATGAACAAACAGTATAAACCCAAATACACCCACACTGTGCCATTTTATAATCAAACTACAAATGTCAAAGCTAAAGAGAGAAGTCTGAAAGTCACGAGAGAAGCAATGTGTCACATACAAGGGAGCTTCAAAATTAAGTGCCAGTTTCTCACTGGCAACGATGGAGGCAAGAAGGCAGTGGGAGTAAATATTTATAAAGTGCTGCAGCAAAAACTGCCACCCAAGAATTCTACACCTGGTGAGAAAGTCTTTCATAAATGAGGGAGAGATTAAGACATCTGCAGATAAACAAAAGCTGAGGGAGTCTGTCACCACTAGCCTGGCCCTACAAGAGATGTTCTACAGGTTGAAAAGAAAGGACAATAAACAATTGATTGAAGCCACTTGAAGAAATAAAGATCTCCAGTGAGGGTAAGGACACAGGTAAATATAAATGCCAGTACCACTGTATTTTTGGATTGTAACTCCATTTTTCACTGCCTACAGGATCTAAAAAGCAAATGCATAAAATATAATGATAAATCAGTGGTTTTGGACTCATAGTGGATAAACATGTAAATTTGTGACAAGAACTATATAAATATGGGGGGACAGAGGGTTATAGGAACAGAGTTTGTTTATACTATTAAAGTTATAATTGTTATAGATTGAGGATGTTAAATTTAAGCATACCAATGTATCCATCCAGAGATAAAGCAATTGTTGAGTGGATAGGCCAACCATGGTAATGACACAGAAAATAATGGAGAATATGCAAGCTCACAGAGACAGACACTAGAGTAAAGCTTGCCAGGGGTAGAGGGCATGGGCAATGGGGAGTTAATGTATAATGGGTGTAGGGTTTCTGTTTGGAGAGACGGGAACATTTTAGTAATGGAAGATGATGAGGTTACCACAATATTGTGAATGTGATTAATTCCATTGAATTGTATTCTTAGGAGTGATTGAGATGGGAAAGTTTATATTATACATATGGTCCCACAATTAAAAAACAAAAGAGGGGGGCAGACGTGGCTCAAAAGGTTGGGCATCCGTCTCCCATATGGAGGGAACTGGATTCAATCCCCAGAACCTTCTGGTAAAATAACGAAAAATATAGAAGTCATGCTGCCAGGCCCTGCTTGCGGGTGAGTCCCCAGGCCCCACCGGAGCCATGCAGCAAGATGATGACTTAACAGGAAAGTGACACAAGGGAAAGCCAAGATGAGACATGCCAAAAAAACAGGAATCAAGGTGGCGCAGGTGGCAGAATGCCTCTCTCCCACATCAGAGGTCCCCAGGATCGAATCCCGTGAAGACAGGGGGAGAAGGATGAGAAGAGAGGGCAGGAAACAGACACAGAGAATTGCCCAGTGAATGGACACAAAACAGCAAAATGGGGCAGGGCGGGCGGGAGGGAGGGGGTTAAAATGGCTAAAAGTAAATAAATAAATCTTTTAAACAAAACAGAAGAAAGAGAAACTAAAGAGATAATGACAATGAAATGCAACACATGATCCTGGATGGGGTCTAGGAAAGGGAAGAGAAAAGGCCCAAAGGGACATTATTGGGACACATGAAAAATTTGTAATATTGACTGTAAACTCTTTACATCAAAGTTAAATTTCTTGAACTTGGTAATTGCACGTAAGGTGCTTACATAACCAAATATCCTTCTTCTATCCTAGGAAATGTACATGGCAGTACTAAGTGTTGAAGGAGCATGATGTATATAACCTACACTGAAATGTTTAGAAAATAGATTTAGAGAGAGAGAGAGAGAGAGAGAGCACTATGGCAAGTATGATTAAATTGTAAAACTTGTGAATCTGGATATGTGGGGGGAGGGGTTGTATGTGGTTTGTATTATTCTTTTAACTGTCCTGTAAGTTTGAAAGTAATTCAAAATAAAAAGGCCGTTTTTGTTTTTTGTTTTTTTTTTTTTGTAAAGGAGGTATTGGGGGTTGAACCCAGGACCTTGGGAAGCAGGTGCTCAACCACTGAGCTATGTCTGCTCCCCAATGAGATATGGTTTTTTCATATGTTTGTTTTTTTTAGGAGGTACACGGGGATCAAACCTGGGACCTCACACATGGGAAGCAGCAGTTCAACCACTTGAGCTACATCTGCTCCCCCAAAGGTTTTAAAACTTCATAATATACACAGCTATTCAGAGTGTTAGGGAACAGGCATTGTTGATAGGAATGTAAATTGGCACAAACTTTTTGGAGGGCAAAATACATTTAGTTATAAAAAAGAAATTTAAATTCATACTTTGACCTGGTTAGATACTATGGGAAAAATGAAATAATGAAAAAAATGAGTATTATATGCTTTTGAAACATTCATTTAAAAAAAACCACTGTATAACAGCATTCTCTCTGTTAAATACATTCCTGTCAAGTAGAAATTCAAGTTATACATGCAAGAGTAAATTTTTGCTTTTAGATGAATGGTGTCTTCCTGTCTATACCTTACCTGTCTCTCCTAGATAAAGATGAGATTAAGTGTATTTCATATTGGAATTTCTTTTTTCTTTTTTATCTCCCCCCCACCCCTGCTGCGGTGACACGCCGAGTCAGCTTCAATGGTGAGCAGTGGCCTTGCCCACTCACAGGCGGCTCCCTCCACTCTGTTTGCAGGTGACTCTGCTCTGCCTATGGTGGCTTTGCCCTGCCTGTGGTGGCTTTTGCCCTGCCCACGGCGGCTCTGCCCCTCCCACAGTGGCTTTTGCCTTCTCAAGTGGTCCACCCGCCCAAAAAGGCTCCGGGGACCAAACCCAGGGCCTCCCATGTGGTAAACTGGTGCCCTATCCACCTGGCTATAGAGCGGCCCCCATATTGGAATTTCTAAGCAGTTTAAAGATAACAATTAGTTCTCACAACAACTCTGTGAAGTGGGTGTATTTTATCATGTCTATTTTCCATAATAAGAAGATTGACAGGCTGTATGATTTTCCACTATTTTATACCTCATTGTCAGTGTAACTGAGAATGCAATAAATTGAATGCTATTAATTCATTGGCCTTTTTTTTTTTTCTTGAAAAGAGATAAAGTAATTGTTGAGTGGATAGGCCAAATTAAAATAACTATTCACATTCATATTTAAATTTCCTTAAAACACAGGTATTTTTATTTTTTTCTACTTTTTGAATAATCTGGAGTATTTTTAATTTACTTTATACTCCAATAGTTGACTGGGACAATGTTTTCTAAGTTTAAAAAATTATTTAAAAATATACAAATAGTCAGGGGTAAAGCTCTGTTATAGCTTCATCAGAGATCTACTTTGGGTATCTTTCAACTACAAGAAATGTACTTACACCTCAAGTGTAATACATTGCTGAAAATGGCAGGGTTAAAAGGCCCTTCACTTGTTCCATGCACTGTACTAACCACTTTTTTTAACATTATCTCATTTAACCCACATAGCAACATGATGATATAGTTACTATCATATACTTCCCATTTTACAGAAAGAGACTGATATGAGCCCTAATATCTCAAAGAAGGTAAGTAGTCAGGCAGGATTCTACATATCAAGTCATGTATACCATTTTGATTCTGCCATTTTGACCTCATTTATATCCCCCCTTTTGAATCAGGTGGGTACTTTTAACCTGCCATTTTGAATGCTACATTTACGAATATAACCATTCAAACTACAGTTACAATCAATTTAATCCTTAATTAAATTTCTATGCAGTACAGTGAAACTACTCCCAGTTTTTTTCTACTCTCATTTTTATTTTACCAAAATGGTTATGCTCAGGATTAAAATTTTCCATGTATATTTTACAATGACATCCATTTCAGTCGTCAGGTTTAAATCCTCATAAATTTTGTCAATTATAACAATTGCTATTGTAAGCTTTCTTTTGCAGCTATTATTTCTATGAAATTTGATTTTCCCTGTGATCCAGTTAAAACATTTCTTGGGTCAAAATGATGGGGTCCAAACACCCTTTTTAACCTGGGATATAAGAACTTAGGGTCATTCCTTAGGATAATGATGATAGTGATGATGAGACAAGCAATACTTGCTCTGGTCATTTCACAGGAGGCTTAAGTGCAAAAATATATGTGAAAGTGATCTGTAATGTGGAAAAGTTAAATAAATGTTAATTTACTGGAACTAGAAGGCAGGAACCCTTCTATTCCTATTCCTGCTGTGATATTTTTTGCAAAAATGCTTTGTAGACTTTAGCTGATTTTCTAGGTGTGTCCTAGTGAGTCGAAGACTTCATGCACTACTCTCTTGCCATTTGTTTTCTTTTTTGACCTCATTAAATTTCCTTTCTCTAGCCCTAGTACTGAAATCCTCTGTGATGTAGAGACCAGCTTTGGCACTGCAATGGGTTCTTACCATTGGCTATTACTTTCATCATCTTGGTTGCTGTAATTGTTGCATGGGGTTGAGTGATAGCATTATTGGCTGGCCATTCTTTGAGAAAAAAATAAGTCTGGAACCAAATAAATTATATCTTATCAGGGATGCAAGTGCTCAGTTATCATAAGAAATTCTCCTCTTATCACAACTCTGTCTCTTGTTTAATACACTAGTTCACCAGCTTTGAAAGAAATAGAAAGGCCACTGTTAATCTAAGCAAAGCTTAGAAATTCTAGTATCTATGTTATGCCTAAAATTTTAAAGTTAAGGTATTTTTCTCCTTTAAATATTCTAAAACAGCTTAAGATTTCAGGCATTCTTTTTAGCAAACTAAATTGTCTATAAATATGCTGATAATATCAGGTAAAGGCCCATGGGAAAGGAATGATCCAATTATATCATCTTGGTTTTGCCCTGGCCCTAGAGCTAATATGAGGATTCAGAGATTTTTCCTTTAAGAATATGCCGCATTTCTCAAGTATGATTCTATTCTTACAAAGCATTCTGCAAAACATATGATATTTAGCAATTTAATTATTACTGATAAAATGCCTTTCACTTACTTTTAAAAAAATAACCTTATTGAGTTATAATTCACATACCATATAATTTGTCCATTTAAACTGTACAATTCAATAATTTTTATTATATTTCACAGAGTTGTGCAACTATAATCACAATCAATTTTAGAACATGTTCATTATCCCAAAAAGAAACCCCATACCCATTACACATTACAGTTGCTCCTCAGTTTCCCTCAATACCCTAGCCCTAGGCACATTGATCTACTTTCTGTCTTTATAGATTTGCCTATTCTCAACATTTCATGGAATCATACAATTTGTGATCTTTTGTGATTCGCTTCTTTTACTTAGCATAATGTTTTCAAGGTTCATCCATGTTGTAGTATGTATCAGTACTTCATTCCTTTTTATGGCTGAATTTTTATGGCTCTATTACATGGGTATACTACCACATTTTATTTATCCATTTATTAGTTGATGGATATTTGGGTAGTTTTCACCTTTTGGCTATTATGAATAGTGCTGCTGAGAACATTCGTGTACAAACTTTTTGAGTGGACATATGTTTTCATTTCTCTTGGGTATATGTCTAGGAGTGGAATTGCTAGGTCATCTGGTAACTCTATGCTTAATATTTTTAGGATCTACCACACTGTTTTCCAGATTAGCTCCACCATTTTACGTTTACACCAGCAATGTACAAGGGTTTTCAATTTCTCCACATCCTTTCCAACACTATTTTTATCTGACTTTTTAATTTTAGCTATCCTAGTCAGTGTGAAGTGATATCTCATTGTGGTTTTGATTCGCAATTCCCTAATTACTAAGGATGTTAAGCATCTTTTCATGTATTTATTAGCCATTTGCATATCTTCTTTAGAGAAATGTTTATTCAGATCCTTTGACCATTTTCTAAATTTTCTTACTTTTTTAATTAGAGAGGTTGTAGGTTTACAGAAAAATCAAACATAAAATAGAGTTCCCATATACCACCTTATAATTAACACCTTGCTTTAGTGTGGTACATTTGTTATAATTCATGAAAGAACATTTTTATAGTCATACTATTAACTATTTTGTTTACAATAGGGCTCACTGTGTTGTATAGTCCTAGGTTTTTGTTTTTTAATTTTTAAAATTCTAGTAACATCTATACAACCTAAAAATTTCCCTTTAACTACATTCAAACATATAATTCATTGCTGCTAATTATATTCACAATGTTGCACTACCATCTCTACCATCTATTACCAAAACTTTTTCATTTACTTTTGGTTAAGAAAATTCTTTTCATATATTAAATTCATTTGAGAATTTCTCCTGCTGCTTCTCTGTTCCTCAGAAAGTATGCTTTACATTTGTTCATTTATTCATACAAATGAATACTGTATTTATTGAGGACTTAATATATGCCAGACTTATGCTAAGTCCTGGGGTTCAAAGTCCCAGCCCTGAAGAAATTCACAATCTTGTGGCTTTCTAAGGAGAAAATTTGCAATACAATGCTGTAAATGCATTTGTAGGCTTCACAGAAGGAGATTTAAATGTCTCAACAGTAAAAACCCTGCATGGATACAGCCAAGAAGATTTTAATTAATGGTACAGAAGAAATACAATAGAGTACCCATCTTTGTGCAAGGTGGGAGAAAGCAAAGTATACAAATTATACCTCTCTTCAGTCAACATAGTACAGCTGATCAAATGAAAAATAGAGAACAGATGAGTGAGAGATGCTGCCATAGAGCTGATTTTGCATGGCAAAGCATACATAAGGAGGCCACTTCCCAGGTCTAAGTAAAGCCAATGGTGGGCATTTTGCAGAGCATTGACCAAGCCTTCTCAGCAACACATTTAGTAAAGTCTCTAACTGAAATGCTCATTCAGAAATTGCATGTTTAGAGACTTACGGCTGTTTTTGCAAATAATAATAAAGGCACAGATCTCATTAGCCACATTATATCCCAACCAGACCTGCATGGTGAAAGAATAGGACACATAAAAGAAAATCAGCGCTTGGACTGCACAAGGAGAGAAATTAAAACAGAAAACCCAACTTAGCTGTTTATGGTTAAGGGTTTTCACCAGTTCTATAAAGAAAAAGAAATGGAAATGGAAATCAATATCAGAACCTTGTACATTATCAATTATGTTTGTTGTATATAGATCTCCTTGTATTGACTGCATATATGAACTCTTTCATACTATGTTTTCAGCCACTTGGTCAGCCATTTTGCCTGTCTTCATAAGATCTTGCTTTAAGGAAGCACTCTCATTCTAGCTGAAGATGTGGCTCTAGTACAACTCACCTCACTGGGACGGTCGAAACTCTGGTGCCAGAGCTGCTTATATATATTCTTTCTATTCCACAGAAGGCTTGAGGAAGTTTACATGAATGATGCAATATAACCAAATAGGGGGAAAAAAGTGACATATCTAACTTGTAATAAAGGTTACTTTTTAGTATGTAATAGAATATTATCATATTTAGAAGGCTTAATAAACATAAGGATGTGGTATTGATGATAGTGTCATCTGTGAAGTAATTTGTTGTTGTTTTTTTTACAATGGGCAGACAGGTCGTTCAATTTTTCTTGCATTTCCTTACCTTGAGGTTTGTTTTGCTTTGTTTTGCTTTGTTTTGGTTCTGGGATACCAAAGATCACTTTTTTTTTTTTTTTAATTTTCTTTAACATGAGCTATGATTCTGAAATAATATTTATTTTTTTCTGATTAAAATATAATACATTGGGAACCAGCTGTGGCTCAATCGGTAGGGCTCTGGTTTACCACATGGGAGGCCCTGGGCTTGGTTCCTGGGGCCTCCTCAAGAAGGCAGCCTGCCTCAAGAAGGCAAGCTGCCATGAAGCAGGCAAACTGCCGCGCGGTGTGCTGACTTGGTGGGATGCTGCAGCAGGGAGAGACAAGCAGACACAGAAGAACACAAAAGCAAATGAACACAGCGAGAACAAGCAGAAAGGGGGGGGGGGGATATATAAATAAATAAATAAAAACTTAAAAAAATATATATATATAATACATTGTACG
>PVKH010044296.1:0-10598 GCA_004027955.1 Chaetophractus vellerosus | reverse complement strand
CCCGTGGGTATGGCAAAGTCACCCATGAAAAGCGGAGCTGCCTCCTGCAAAAACCGCGGAAGCCAGCAGCCCGCAAAAAACATGGAGGACTGCTGCCCACAAAACATGCAGCAGCGCCGCCCGTGAAAGCGGAGTGGAGCCACCCAGGAATGGAGCAAGCCGCCACCAGGGAGGGCCGACTCAGCACGTCGCCGCAAAGACGGGGGGAGACAAGAAGCAGACATAGAAAAACACAGAAGAATGGACACACAGCAAGAGCAAGCAGAAAGGGGGGGGGGATATGTAATAAATAAAATAATAAATCTTAAAAAATAAAAATAGATTCATTAGAGAGATTGGTCTGTAATTTTCCTTTCTTGTGGTGTCTTTCTTTGGCTTTGGAGTTAGGGTAATGTTGGCCTCATAGAATAAGTTAGGCAATGTTCCTTCTACTTCTATTTATTAGAAGAGTTTAAGCAGGATTGATGTTAGTTCCTTCCAGAATGTTTGGTTGAATTCATCTCTGAAGCCATCTGGTCCTGGGCTCTTCTTATTTGGGAGGTTTTTGATGACTGATTCTATCTTTTCACTTGTGATTGGTCTGTTGAGTTCATCAATTTCTTCTTTCCTCAATGTTCGCTGCTTAGGTGTTTCTAGGAATTTGTCCATTTCCTCTAAATTATTCTTCTTGTTGGCATATAATTTTTCAAAGTATCCTCTTATGATACTCTTTATTTCTGTAGGGTCAGTAGTAATATCCCCTTCCTCATTTCTTATTTTCTATATTTGTATCTTCTCTCTCTTTTTCTTTGTTAGTGTAGCTAAGAGTCTGTCAATTTTATTGATCTTCTTGAAGAACCAGATTTTGGTTTTGTTTATTTTTTCTAGGGCTTTTTTATTTTCTATTTCATTTAGTTCTACTCTATACTTTATTTACTTCTTTCTACTTCCTCTGGGGTTATTGCTGTTCTTTTTCTAATTCCTCCAGGTGTGCAGTTAGGTCTTTGATTTTAGCGCTTTCTTCCTTTTTGATATATGCATTTACAGCTATGAATTTCCCTTTCAGTACAGCTTTTTTGCATCCCATAGGTTTTGATAAGTTGTGTTGTCATTTTCATTCATTTCAAGGTAGTTACTGATTTCTTTTGAGAGTCCCTCCTTGACCCACTGTTTGTCTAAGAGTGTGTTGTTTAACTTCCATGTCTTTGTGCCTAGTCTGGTTCTCTTGCCCTTACTGATTTCCAGCTTCATTCCGTTGTGATCAGAGAAATTACTTTGTATGATTTCAATCTTTCTGAGTTCATTGAGAATTTTCTGTAGCCTAGCATGTGGTCTATCTTGCAGAATGATCCGTGTGCACTCAAAAAGAATGTATTTCTTGCTGAATTTGGGTGTAGTGTTCTGTATACGTCTCTTAGGTCCAGTTCCTCTAATGTATTATTCAAGGTCTTTGTTTCTTTATTGATTCTCTGTAGAGTTGTTCTGTCTAATGGTGATAATGGTGTATTAAAGTCCCCCACCATAATTGTAGAGTCATCTATTTCTCTACTTAGTTTTTCCAGTGTTTGCATCATGTATTTTGAGGTGCCTTAGTTAGGTGCATAAATGTTTGACTATTCTTTCTTCTTGAAAGATTACCCCTTTTACTAATACATAGTGTTCATCTTTGTCTCCTACACTAGTTTTGCATTTAAAGTCTATTTTGTCTGATATTAGTATAGCTACTCCCCTTTTTTTTTTTTTTTTTTTGGTTATTATTTGCTTTAAGATTGTTTTCCAGCCATTCAATTTCAGCCTCCTTGAATCCTTGGTTCTAAGGTGGGTTTCTTGTATACAGCATACAGATGGGTCATATTTCCTTATCCATTCTGCCAATCTGTGTCTCTTGAATGGTGGGTTTAATCCATTAACATTCAGTGTTATTACTCACAAGGAATTACATACATTAGCCATATTTTCTTTGGGTTTATGCATGTCATATGTTGTTTTTATTTTCTTTTTGTCTTTTTAGTTGTTCTTACATTATCCTCCAACTCTCTCTCTCCTATCTTTTCCTTTCAACCTGCAGAACTTCCTTTAGTATTTCTTGAAGGGAAGGATTCTTATTGGCATACTCTCTTAATTTCTATTTATCTGTGAATGTTTTGAACTCTCCATCATTTTTGAATGCCAGCTTTGCTGGATAGAGAATTTTTGGCTGGAAGCTTTTTCTTTAAGTACCTTAACTATGTCATACTACTGCCTTCTTGCCTCCATTGTTAAAGATGAGAATTCAGCACTTAATCTTATTGAGCTTCCCCTGTATGTGATGGTTCTCTTTTCTCTTGCTGCCTTCAGTATTTTCTCTGTCTTGAGCATTGGAAAGTTTGACAAGTATATATGTCTTGGAGTAGGCCTGTGAGATTTATACTCTTTAGGGTGTGGTGTGCTTCCTGGACATGTATATCCATCTCCCTCAATAGGGTTGGGAAGTTTTCAGCCATTATTTCCCCCAACACTCCTTCTGTCCCCTTTCCCTTTGCTTCTCCCTCTGGGATGCCTATAATGTGTATGTTTGTGCATTTTGTGTTGTCGTTGAAATCCATAAGTCCCTGCTGGGTTATTTCTACCTTTTTACCTATCTGTTCTACTATCTGTTTGATTTCAAATGTAATGTCTTCCACATTGCTAATTCTTTCCTCTGTCTGTTCAAATCTGCTGTTATGTGATTCCAGTGTCTTTTTGATTTCTTGGATTGTACCATTCATCACCATCATAGCTATTATCCTTTTATGTATGTTTACAATTTCTTCAGTATGTTCTCCCAGTATCTTCTTAATCTTCTTAATCTCTTCTTTCACTTCATTAAGTTGTTCGATGTTCTGGACCTCTTCCAGATTTTTGGTCTGTTCATTGGACTGGGCTACATCTTCCTGTTTCTCAGTATGTTTTGTAATTTTTTGTTGCCATCTGGTCATCTTTTTATCTTAATCAGTTTTAGCTTCTCTTTCTACTCTAGAGTTTTATTTAGCTGCTGTTTTTGTTTGTGTTTTAAGTTTTCTCTTTGATACTTTTTTCTTCTTGTTCTATTTCCT
Organism: Chaetophractus vellerosus; assembly: GCA_004027955.1. Classification (NCBI taxonomy): domain Eukaryota; kingdom Metazoa; phylum Chordata; class Mammalia; order Cingulata; family Chlamyphoridae; genus Chaetophractus; species Chaetophractus vellerosus. The sequence goes on along the minus strand of PVKH010044296.1, from coordinate 7,545 downwards.
TCCTGTTTTCCATATCCCCTTGAAGGAAAAAGATTAGGGCCAGAGAAAGTGGAAGAGGTAAGAAAAGTAAGACTAATAGTAATAATAATAGTAAAAGTTAGAGGAACTGTATAAGACCTAGGAAAATGAATATTTAACTCATGTAAGCAGTGTAGAGTAGTAGGAATAAAAAAGTGGGGTACCTAAAATGAAATGGGAAACTGAATAGAGAAAAATATATAGAATTGATTAAAAGGCCAGAATGATGAGGAGGGAGGGAAATAGGAAAGAAATGACAAAAAGAAAAAAAATTGTAAAAGAAAGAAAACAGAATAGATGAGCTAGAAATAAAAAACAGAAGAATTGAGGACTAGATAAAGAGAGGTGGAATGTAAGAACAGCAACAGAAGGTAGAAGATAGAAAGATGAAGGAAGGAAAAGAGATAGCACTGGTAGACAAAATCAGTATACACGGAAAGGGGAAATCAAGGAAGAGGAAACACAGCAAACAAGAAACAAGCAAGTAGCACCTAATTAAAGAAGAAAAAAGGAGGGGGGGGGGTTGAAAGAGGAAAGAAAAGCAGGATAACAAACAAACAAAACCAAACACTCAAGCAAGCAGTCAAACAAAAACTAAGGAAGGACAGCCTGCCCTCTTTGGCCTCTGTAGAGCTTCTCAGGCTGCCGGTGGTTCATCAATCAATTACCCTGCAGCCTTCCCTCTGCAGGTTTTGAAGCAGGTTTTAATGAGTAAACTAAGTTAAAATTTTTTAAAGTAGCCTTTTTTTTTTAGAAAAGATAAGAGGCCCAATAGAAGATAATACAAAATAATGTCTATGTTTTCCCTGTCCTAAAGTATCAGCAGGGTGTTTGATATCCCGGTAGATCACTACTCTAAGAAAAGTCAGGAATTGAACTAGGGACCTTGTATATTCAAGGTAGAAACTCTTCCATTGAGCTAAACTTTCTTGTTGGGTCAGTTAGCTTTTCAGAAAGCTATCCAGTCACTTTCCCTTGGGTAGGATGACTCTTTGCAGTTGGATAAATTCCTGCTGATTAGGAATCTGTCCCTGTCCTCTTTCTATTCCTATTACTTTCTCTCCCAGGGCAATAGCCTGTGTGAGGGGATTCCCCCTCACCTCTCCTGGTAAGATTTAGTTCCCTTTTGAAATTCAAATGGGATCCTGGTGACTGAACTCACTACAGAGAGATGATTCTCAACCCTTTTCCAGACCACCCTCTCCTCCCAGGGGACCCTAAATTGGCTCTTAGAAGCTTAGCAAGTGTTTCCTACTGCCCACCTTCCTTAGGGGGGATGAAATTTTGATAGTTTTCAGCGTGGAACTAGTCAATTGCCTGACTCTGCCCTCTTCAAGCCAAATTTCTCTATCCCAGGGCTGTTAGGTAAATCAGGCTGCCTCAGCAGATTCACTTCTCCCCTCTTTCTGGTGCCACTTTGAGCCAGCTAGTATGTTCCTCAAAGCTCAAAGGGGGTCCAGGCAACCAAACCCACAGAAAAGAAACTCCTCTCCTCCCTCCGCCAGAGCCCTCCCACTTTGAGTGTACGCTCCCTCCTGCTAGGTGGCTGGCAGGAGTCGGGGCTTGGGGTTCACAGCGGCTTTGCCTTGAGAGTGGGGCTTAGCTGTCCCGCAGTTTCCAGCCTCAGAGACAAGTACCTCAGGGTTTTACCTTGAGCAATTTATCTCTTTGTCCAGCTCTCTCCAGATCGAAGCCCTGAAGCATCCTGCTCCTTGGGTTCCCTGAACAGCTCACTCAGGCAGTATCTTGCCTCCACTCAGCCATTTTTTGAGAAAGAGGTGGTGAGTCCACACTTAAACCAACGCCATCTTTCCTGGACCCTCCTGCCTACTGTTTCTCAGGTTTCCTTTTCTTGCTTTGGCACTTGCCCAGTTACTGCAACCCTTTAACTGTTTTCTGGAATTTTGAGGAAAATGGCTCTGCCAGTTCTTGCTAGTTGTTCAAGATTCCATTGGGGATAGTACTCTGGTATGTTACATTACCATCTTGGTCAGCCCGCCTTTAATTCTTTAAACATAAACAATGTTCATATTTATTTGAACATGTCTATAATACCTAATTTAAAGTCTTTTATTTAGTAACTGCAACATCTGGGCTTTCTCAGGAACAATTTCTATGGAATGTTTTTCTTTTTACCCATTGCCTGTTTCATAATTTTTTATTGAAAACTGGGCATTTAAAATAAATAAATAAATAAATAATAAATTTAAATGTGGCGAAATCTGGAAATCAGATTCCCCCCATACCACAGGATTTGTTGTTGCTGCTATTTGTTTATTGTCTTTCCTGACAATCCTGTAAGTATGTATTTTTTTGTCATGTGCCTCTACTAAGTTTCCACTAGGTTAGCTAAGTGATAGATATGATTTGACAAAGATTTCTCTAAATACTTTGAATCAATTAGTCTCCCAACCTTTGTCAAGGTATTCTGTGTATATGTTGGGACATCCTTCAGAAGTCAGCATGGCTGTAATTTTTTTTTAAATAATGATGGTTTATTAGTATAAAACAAATTATTTAAGCACAGAGTTTTTAAAAATGTCTTTCAACCTTGTTCAGGTATCTTCTACATATGCCGTTTTCTACGTGTTTAATTTCACAGTGTTGATCAACATTTCTTTTTCTTTGACTTAATTTATTTGTTAAAGTTTCAAGCTCTGTAAGCACCATCTGAAGAGGCACCCTGTCAGGATGTCCTTGGATGTATTCTCAACATATCCTGGAACAGAAGAATGAACCGTGGAAATCTCTTTATTGGTTTCATTATCGAACTATACAGTGTAATCTGATCTGGACTTGATTCTTGGCGCTGCTTTAAAAACTCAAGAAAAACAGACTTTGTAGCACATGTTTTCTTGAGGATTACCACAGCAGGGCTGCATTTATTCACATATTCAGTACAAATATCCAGTACCATGGATTTAGAAATTGAAGTAATGAAGACATCTCCAATTGTTTCAACAAAATCCCACTCAGATATCAACTGGCCAGTGCTATCTGAAACATGGGCTGGCACTACAGGATTTTTTAAATTCAATAAAACACCATCCTTTGGATCCTTTCACTCAGAATCTTTGGCTCCATCTCAGACAGTGGTTTCTCAGATTGCTCCAAGCTCCTCTTAATAGCATCTACATTGTTCTTTTCACTGTCAACAAATGATCCCAGAATACATCATCTTACAAGCTGCTGCTGAGATAAGCCTTTGGGCATTGGGGTCATGATGGCTTTTGGGTGCTTGCAGCCAACATTAATAAATAAATTTTGTTCTTCAAGACAAGATCTGTGATCTTGAGAAATAAAAGACTAAGTCATAATAAATGAAAGACCTTGCTTCCCAGCAGCTTTTGTTTTTTCAATACCATCTTTTGCATTCATCATGAGTTTTTCCATCTTCAGTTCATATTTTTGCTTTAGCTGCTGAATCTCTACTGCTCCTACAGTATTTGCCATCAAATCTTTCACCTTTTTCTCATAGCGCTCCTTTAAATGAGTTAGGTCATGAGACAGTTGCTTTTTGTGGTTGCTACAGAAGAAGGGCCTGGGAATTCCATTTTTGTGCTGAGTCATTCTGTTCTTCATAACTTTCAAATTCACTTGACCTCCATCCATATTCCAGAGAGCTATTTCCACTTTCATCCCCATTCTCAACATCTTTGTAAACATTTCATTTGGTTCAGAGTCTGAATTTTCTCTTGGAACATCATCATAAATTGCTTCTTCTGGATTTTCCATCCACCCCAGAATGTGTGATGTCGATGACTGAATATGGATTCAGTTTAGTTGCTACTGCAACCTTAGTAGGTTCTAAAAATACAATTATTTCCGTCCTTGTTCCAATTTCATCTCTTGTGGAGGAAGCTTCTTCATTGGCTATAATATTACTAGAGGTGGTATCAGGTGGTGCTTGTCTATCTGCTTCTGGAATTTCACCTCCAATGTCAAAATCAAATTGTTGTCCCTTCTTCTCTTCATTATTCTTAGTATCATATTTCACTTCATTTTCTTCTGGAGCTGGAGAAGGCAACTCTTGTTGGTTCGTACTACAGCTTCCAAAACCAATTTCCTCGGCTTTGTTAATTGAATGGTGACCCCTCATCCTCCAAGAAAGTCCCATAGTGAGATTAGATGGCAGTTCAATCTATTCAACAGCTTTTATAGGAAATTCTTCACAGCCAAAATTCAAAATTCTTTCCATTTCTGGAATGCTGTAACCTATTTTTCCAGTTCTTGTCTTGGCTTTATACAAGTAGGCATTTCCTCATAAGCTGTGATCCTGCTTAGTTCTGGAGGCTAGAAGTCTGAATCAAGGTGTTGGTAGGGCTATGCTTCCTCTGAAATCTGTAGGGTTCTAACAGTGGCTTGCTAACAATCCATGGCATTCTATGGCATAACTCAATCTCTGCCTCCATTAAATAGCTGTCTTCTCTCTCTTTCCTACCTGTACTTTTTTATTGGATGCAAGACATTGCAAATTTTACCTTATTGGGTGCTGGATAAATACTCTTGATCTTTTTTATGGTATGATGTTAAGTTACTTGGAAACAGTTTTATTTTTACTGGTCTTATTTTAAGATTTGTTAAATAAAACCAGAGCCACATTTAACCTAGGGCTAATTTTGCACCCTCTACTGAAGGAATGCCATCAATTATGAAATTTTCTAATCAGGTTCGTTTCCTGGCTCTGTTCTGCCAATACGGGTTGTATTCGTCAGCCAAAGGGGTACTGATGCAAAGTACCCTAAATCTATTGGTTTTTATAAAGGGTATTTATTTGGGGTAAAATCTCACAGTTACAAGACTCTAAAGAGTCCAACTCAAGGTACCATAAGAGGTACTTCCTCACCCAAAATCTGTTGCCATATATTGAAGCAAGATGGTAGGCGATGTCTGCGAGGGTTCAGCCTTCTTTCCCCTTAAGGCACCGTGGTCCCAGCTTCTTCTGATCTCAGCTGTAGGCTGGAGGGCTTGTTTCTTTCCCAGCTCAGCTGCTCTGGTCTCTTCACAAGGTCAGCTGTAAACTACCAGGAGAATGGCCCATCTCTCTTCCCAGGGCTGAAGGATCCTCTTCTGTGTCTGTGGAGCTCCCTTCCTCTTTTCTGGTGTATCTGCTTCTGTGTATCTCTTTCCCTGTCTTCTTGATTGAGTATCCATTTATATAGCCCACAAAGGCGGTGGGGACTCAAACTAAGTTGCCTTAATGACATGGTCAAATCAAAGCCCTAATCTTAATTTAATCAAAGGGATCTCAGCCGAATCTGATACAATCAAAAGTTATCATGCCCAGAGGAACAGACAAGTTTACAAACATGATCAAATATCTTTTTTTTGGAATTCATAAATAATATCAAACTGGGAAGTGGATGTGACTCAATGGTTGGGCTCCCGCCTACCACATAGGAGGCCCTGAGTTCGGTTCCCGGTGCCTCCTGAAAGGAAGACGAACAGACAGTGAGCACAAACAATGAGGGGGTGGGAGAAATAAATGAAATAAATCTTTAAAAAATAATAATAATATCAAACTGCTATACTTTTCCCTCCAATACTTTCAAAAGGGTATTTTCCTGACCTCAGGTAATTTGTCCACATCATGTGATCATCAGTACTCTACTGAATATTCAAGCAGGACCCTCTGCATATCTCTGGTTTTTCTCTTTGTAAAGTTCTGTCCTCTTTGGTACTCTACACTGTGACCTCTAGCTGTGTTGGCTTTACAGGACTACCAACTCTATCTCCTCAACTCTGGAAAACTACATGCTCTGACTGGGTTCCCCCTATTTCCTCTGCAGTCTGGAAACACTGTCCTTTTTTTTTTTTTTAAAGATTTATTTACGGGGCTGGCCATATAGCCCAGTGGATAGGGCACCGGTATACCACATGGGAGGCCCCGGGTTCAGTTCCCGGGTACCTCTCCTAGCGGGCAGACTGCCTTGAGAAGGGCAAGCCGCCATGGGTGGGCCAAAGCCGCCGTGGGCAGGGCAAAAAGCTGCCACAGACAGGGCAAAGCTGCCACGGGCAGGGCAGGTCAGGTCGCCCACGAATGGAGCACAGCCAGCCATCCGCGAACTGAAGCAGAGCCGGCCGTGAATCGAAGCAGAAGCCGCCCACAAGCGGGGAAAGCCACGCCAGCGCAGTGACTGGCCTCGGCGTGTCCCCGCAACGGGGGTGAGGGGAGATATGTAATAAAATAAAATAAATCTTAAAAAAAAAAAAAAAGATTTATTTACTTATTTATTCTCCTCCCCCTCCCTGGAAACATTGTCTTGAGACAGTAAAGTGAAGCAATTATAAGGCTTGCCTCATTTGTTTTTCTCTCAGAGATCACTGTTCTCTGTTGCCTGTTATCCATTGTCTTGTAAATCATTGTTTCATATATTGGTTTCTTTTAGTTGTTCAGGTGATCGGGTAAATCTGGCCCTTGTTATTCCATCTTAGTTGGAAATGGAACTTACTGTATTTTGCTTTCTATGGAGAGCTTCAAAAACACATATTCACAATTTTTCATAATGATGACCCAGTTGTCATAATGGAAGTCAACTATTTTCAGTCTACTAAGAAAACCAAGAGGTGTATACAGGATGTTTTTAATTATTTTAATAAATAATTAAAATTTTTTTGCTTAATGTGGTAAGCTTCAGTTACATATATATATTTAATACTCTATTCTTATCTTTTTTCCAAGTAAATGAGTGGCTCATTTATCATTTTAGTAACACAAAGAACCTTGAACACAAATACAAATTCCTTATTTTGCAAAGAAGGAAACAGAGACTCAGATAGGTTAAATGTCTTGCCCAAGCTATTTAATGCTTATCCCAGGTGACATCTTAAATACTCCCTTTCTCTCATTATCTTGGGGTACGGGGGAAAGAAAGTAAAAACCACACACACAAACTTTCATAATTTTATTGACTTTAGTGACTATTGAAGAGAAGACATGAAGAGAGTGTATATCAGATGAACACAAACATCTAATAGAACAGTAAGCAATTCTTAAGATATTCTTCAGTTACCCTACTACCAGAAAATGTTACTGGTTCTTCACTCTTTCGAGCTCCAGCCTCTATCTTTCCTGTTCCTCTTTCCTATCTTATCTTCAGCATCATTATTTTCCTCTTGCCCCATGTCCCTATTATCATTCAGAAAGGTTTAAAAAATAAATCCACCTAATTTTCATTATTTATTGCTCATGCTACTTCCCTTAGGGTGTCACTCTCCAAGAAATCTTATATAATAATACATTTCAAAAATTGGTGAGTTCTCAGGTCACTTCGGGTCAAACCCACCCTAAGAGGAGTTTGAGGGTCAGATGTTAAAATAACTATTTTTTTACCTACTCAAACTGTCAGAAAATACTTGTCTACAATACAACTAAATTTTACATTATTTCGTGTAACCAGCAGTCTTGAGAGTCAGCATCTGCCTGGCTATCCACAACCCAAAGGGGGGGGGGGGGGGAAACAAAGACAAAATTAGAAACAGGCATAAATCTTGGGAAAGGGAAAAAATGAGAAAATCAGCCTTTCT
>PVKH010044295.1:0-10663 GCA_004027955.1 Chaetophractus vellerosus | reverse complement strand
AGAGAGCATTGGCTGACTGGCTGGGTCTGGATTTAGTTATGTGGGCAATGAGGATTGCTAGTCTTGAATAGTTTGCAGGAAGTCCAGGTTGGGTTGTCTGTGGGCAGCTGAAAATGATGGAGCTATGAATCTATGGAGAATCTATCCTAGCTTAGAGACTGGCATCAAAACTGCTCAAAGTGGGGAAGAGGAAGGAAGTGGAGTCATGTTCTGTTCCTTGCTTTCCCTCACATTCTTCATCTACCAATCCTGTCAGACTTTCCTCTAAATATATTTCAAGTACACAGACTCTTTGCCATATTCACTACCACCTCCTCTGTCCAAGCCTCTATAATCTCTTTGTTTGCTGTAACAAACTTCTAAGAGGTCCTTTGGTCCACTTTGCCTTGTTCCCACCCAGTTTCTAAAACACATCGAGTCTCCACAGTGAAGCCAGTGATACGTAAAAATGTTCACTGCATGACATCATTTCTTTGCATAAATCCCTCTCAATGATTTTCCTGTGATACTTCCACTCAAATCTTTGTTCTTCATAGCCCTCACTCACAATATTCTAACCAAACTAATATTCTTTACCTTCTTTTGTACACTGAGCTCTTTCCTGCCTCAGCTCCATTCTGTCTTTATAGAATACTGTCCCTGCCACCACCAAATCATTTCAGAGCTCACTTCTTTTCAACCTTAGGGTTATCAGCTCTAGGATTACCTCTTTCTCCATTCATTAGGTTTATTCTCTGACTCAGCACCCTTTCTCTCTGACTTAGCACCCTTCTTTTCCCTATTTTCTATAATTGAGACCTATTCTGTTTCATGTTTTTATTTTTATTTTTTTTTATGTTGATTTGGGTTTTGTTTGGGTCCTGTACTAGGCTGTAAATTCCATGAGGGCAAGAACCAAATGTGTACTGGGATAAAATAAGTGCTCAGGCATGTATTGAGTGAGTAAGTTAAAGAACAAAGTATAAATAAATGAGATTTAAAAATATGAGAACCATTAACTTAAAAACCAAAGGTGAAGGCATAGGAATAATTGGTATTTTTGAAGGAAAAGGAGAGAAGGAGAAAAGAAACTGCTTAAAAAGATATTTTAAATAGATAAGAATCATGTGACAGGCACCTCACTAGGTACTTTACATTGGTTATCTCCTTTAATCTTTGAAGTAATCCTTAAAGGCAATGGGCCAAATAGCTAACTTTTGCCCCTCCAGATTCACTCTCCATTCTTTTCCACCATGATCTCTGATTTGAGAAACTGACCTGTATGGATAACATAAATTGGCTCAATCTCTGGCTTACAAGTGAGCACAAGGCCAGAGGGGGGGGGGGGGAGGAGAGTGAGGCTGGAGTTTATTCCTGTCGTTCTCTCGCAGAGAGACTGCCTTGGACTGGCTATCTCCCTCTGACAGAAAGCCAGTGCTCCTCTCAAGGCAGAATGCTCTACAGGATTCTTTCACTTTCTTTCTAGTTGTCTTTCCTCCCCTTGTCCCTTTGCAAAGAAAAAGAGGGTGGGGAGATGAAGGATAATGGGGTAGGTTCTGATGCTTCTGACCCTGGATTGCTGCTCCACTAGCCCTTGTGACTTCCTATGTCCCACTCATACCTTTGTAAATAAATCCTTCTCAAATTCACCTAAGTTGGCCATTTGTTTCCTGTGGGGTTCCTCACTGATACATGAAAGCACTATACTCACTTTACAGATAAGAAAACTGAGACTAAAAGAGGTTAAAAAAAAAAGAAGAAGAACAGCTTAAAGTCATATATTTAGTAAGTGGTGAGAATGAGATTTGAACCAAGGCTTGTCTAATGGCAGAGTATAGACAAGCCACTAAAACAGGCAGAAGAAAAGTTGACAAAGAATATGAAGAAGGCAAATCCAGAGAAATAGGCAGAGAATCCAAAATATGCATGGCCACAGTTTCCAACAGATAACTGAATTTTAGCCCAAGGTTGGGGATGAGGTGGGGAGCAGTGAATAACGTATAAAATCCTTCAAAGAGGCAAGAGGGCCTGAAGCCTGAGTGCATAGTAATCTTTGAATTAAACCAATGTGAAAACAGGATATTTGAGATGTGAGACCACATTAAATATATTAAAGAAAAATAAATTAATGTATGTAAATATTCTGTACAATAGGTCAATTAACTGTTGAAGTATAGAGCAGAGGGTATTTGCATCAGTGTATGTATACACACACCTACAAACACATATTCACACACAGATATAAAGATCTTGACTATAAAGAACATAGAGGAAGGGAATGAAAGAGTGTGACAGATGGCTAAATTTATGTCATGTATCACTAATAATTTTGCCAAAATGTTTGTGACTGCTGGGCAGCGTTTTTCATCATGGAAGAAGGAATATTTCACATTAATCTTTGGCAGAGAAAAATATATTCGGTACAAAAGAATTCTTCCATTTCCAAGCTGATATAAATTAATATGCAAAAAGCAACAAGAAAAAAAAAGTGATTGATCTTCATATTTTCACAAACTCAACCTGCAGCTTAAATTTGTCATCTTATGCATATTTAGCAAAACACAACTGCTTCCCAGTTCTGGGGGAAAAATGACAAAATGTATAAGGTATGGGCTTTAAAATTTGGCAGAGGCTCTTTAATCAAACACACACAAAAAAAAGTTTTTGAGGGGAAAAATCAACCAATAAATTATGATCATTCCAAGTTATTGTTGTTTTTATATTTACAATAACACATATATCAACCTTCGGCAATAAAAAGAAAAACTCCTGAGTGATATCAAAAGCCAGCTAAAAAGCACCATTTAATTTTCCAACTGAAATTTAAATACAGAGAATAATAATCCTGAAAGAGATTCCATCTATTATCTGATCAGCTTCCCAGAACAAATCATGAAGTCATGCTAATTTTAGAAAAGACATCTTAGAAGTCTAACCTAAATCCCTTTTATTGTTTTGTCCATTGAATTAATGGGCTAATAAAGGGTGAAGCCAACTATCTCTGCCAGTAACAATAAAAGTGGAATTCCATGAGAGAGTTGCTTTCTACCCAGCACAGTCTGGTAATCAGCTGTGAGAGAAGGCTGGCCTCATGGGTACTCATGCAAAGCAGAGTAGATGATATATACCAAGAGTCAAGAGGCCTGCTTGAAAAATAATTCCTTTTGCAACCCAAGCAAATAATTTCACTATTATTTATCTTTAATCTTCTCATCTTTAAGTTGAGGAGACTGGATTAGATCTATAAGGCAAATAAATTCTTTCCCTTGTGCCAACTCCTTTTTTACTGGTAATGATAGCTGGGCATCCAGGAAGGACACTTTGGACTTACTAGGAAGGAATGCTTTGATAAATTAGCAATGGTTTGCATGGGAAGTTTGAGAAGGGTGCTCTTATTTACATATTTATGCTAGGTGATCGTTAAGTGTCCTTTGAACTTAAACATCTGGTATAATGAGGACTAATAATGAACTAATCTATAGTGACAGGCAATAAAGAACACTGGACCTGAGTTTTATCATCTATAAAATTAGAAAGTTATAGTGTATATTCTCTAGGATCTCTTAAAATTAGAATATTCTATATTTTTAGGTAGAAAAAAATGTTTTATGTTTCTTTATTGAAATTTATAGATTAATGATTATGATAATCACTGATGATTACATTGACCAATGTTAAGTAGCATTTGGATTCCAAACATACAAATATATAAAGCAATGCATCTCCTGCCACATTTTGCTGTACTGCTCAGTAATCCCAACCCAATTACCATTTAGGACCCAGATGCCAAGGGGAGCTATCGCCATATGGAACTGATCTTCTACCTGAAGAGGGAGCTAAAGTAAAAAGGCAGCTGCACAAATCACAAAGAACTGACTCTCAGGCTTTCTTCAGATATGCTCAGAAGGTGTTTTTCAACTAGTTTCCAGAGCCAAATAGAGGATAATTTCCAATAAAATAGTTATTCAACAATTTTCAAATATATCATTAAATAAGTCACAATTCAGCCTCAGGTACCGCCATCCCTTACGTTTCACATCCATGGTATGTCTTCCTTCAAAGATAGTTCATATATTACAGAACAGAGGTGGTAAATATTATCTGAAACCTCACAGCAAAGATTTATAGGCTGTAAGGAAAATGGTTTTTATCTAAAGTAGTTCACATATTTGTCAGGAACGTAGGACTGGATGTAAAATGATAGTGAGAAAAACACTTGCCAAAGTGTAAAGTCCAAAAAAGGTTTGAATAATGAAAAGAAAGCTATATAAGCCCAATTGGAAAAAAAGAGTAAGCATCACAAAACTGTAAGGGTTGCAGGCTCCACTTCATAAGGAAGCGTTTACCCCTGAAAAGATCAGTGCTCAGATGTGCTACAAGCCATTCCAATGAAGTTCAAAGTAGCACAACTCCATGACTGCACTACTGATAATTGTCAGGGCAAATTATGATTATTTTTCAGTTGATGAAAACCAGTAAGAAGGAAAGTAATTATGCAGAGAGACAATGACTAGGAAGAACTTTTCATTGTTATCAAATAAAAATGTTTATCTATCTAGAAAGGAACTGGTGATTGGAGAATTTTTGACTAAGAAAATAAGAAGGACTGGTAAAACCTTAGGTTAAGTTGCTTTTGCAAACTAGACTTTACAAGTTTGTCAAATTGAGCTTTTTCTGATAAATACTAATTGAGCTAAAAACGACTTTTCTCCTGTCAGTTTGGATTACTTATTCACTGGGGGATTCCACAATTATTCTGCTGCACTGAAGGGGCCTTCAACAGCAGCTAGATCATAGGATATTTCAACTGAATCCCAGATATTTTTTTTAATCTTCATTTATTGATTTTATATATAATTGATGTTTTCGTTTCTTCATTGCTAAAGCAAATACCATGCAATGGGTTTCTTAAACAATGGGAATTTATTGGCTCACAGTTTTGAGGCTTGGAGAAGTCTAAATCAAAGGTGATGCTTTTTTTCCGAAAACTGGTGTTCTAGGGCTGATTGCCAGTGATCTTTGGCCCCTGGCTCCTCTGTCACATGGCAATGCACAGAGCAACCTCTCTTGGCCTCTCCCTTCTCTTCCAGTTTCCATTGACTTTCAGCTTCTTGCTTCCACTGGCCTTCTACCGAAATTTCATTCTTCTTATGTAGGACTTCAGTAATAGGATTAAGATCCATCCTGAATAAGTTGGGCCACACCTTAACTGATGTAGCCTCATCAAAAGGTGCTACTTACAATGGGTTCATAATCACAGGAATGGATTAAGAGCATGTTTTTCTGGGTGCATAACTCTAAACTACCAGAGTAGACATTGCTTCAAATTTCAGTTGAGTAATTAAAAAGAATTAGCTGTTTGATATTTTTCTTGCCACTATTGTTAATTCCAAGTTTCTCAACTTAATTTCAGATCAGAAAAAAATCATGACTTTAAAAATGCTTGCAGTTTTTAGTTTTAAAATAATAAATTATGTATTACTAAATATTCATTTCAGACTTAATGAGACCCTGTTGATGACAACTGTCCATAGTCAATGATGAGATCCTAATAAATGAGTGAAAGAAAAATTTTAAATGAAATATTACCCACTGAGTAAATCTGGGACAATTTAAGAATCACAATGAACAATGATGGTAATAGCTTATAACTCACTGAAAGAAAAAAGAATTCATTAGCCCTTATTGATACTAAACAAAAAGAAAGAAAAGATATGCCTCATGATAGGATGCCAACTAATAAATGTAAAAGGAATGAAAGAGTTAGAAATAACCAATTTGCAACATCATAATAGTACTTGATTCAGGCAAGAATCATCTGTGGATACTGAAACTATTCGGTGAAAATTAAGTGAAAGCAATAGAAAAATTAAAGTTTATTACTTATTACCAAAAAAAGGTTATTTTATTTTATTTTTGAGAAACCTGGCAGTGGAGAAACCTAGCAGACCCTACCTTCGCTAAGAAATCAAGGTTAACATCACTAAAACTGGGACAAATTGACATTATGTACTTCCTGATGGCATGGACTTACATAATAGTCTTTCCAAATGCATAACCTGAATCTATTCATGAGGAAACATTAGATAAATCCAAAATAAGGGACACTGTACAAAACTCAAAAAGTATCAATTATGAAAAACAAAAAAGGGCTGAAAACTTTCAGATTAAAAGAGATAAGACAACTAATTGCAATGTATGACCATTGATTGAAACCTTAGGACAAAAAGTAGCTATAAAGAACATTATTGGGACAATGGTGAAAATTACAAATAGGCTGATATAAGACATTAGCGTCGTACTGGCGCTAAATACCTTGAATTTGATAATTGTACTGTGATGATGTAAGAGAAGAATTTGTTCTTAGAAAGTGCATGCTGAATTGTTTAGTGATAAAAAGTCATCATATATGCAACTTACTTTCAACTGGTTCAGCAACACTAATAGTAATAATAAATTATTACAATAATATGTGAGTATACAACATATGAATACACTCACATACACACCCATATACATTCATGCATACAGAGATAGAGTAAATATACCAAAATGTTAATTGCTAAAGAATATATGGGAAAGTTATTGTACTATTGTACTATTCTTGTAAACTTTCTACAAGTTTGCATATTTTTTTCTTCAAAATTAAAAGCCAAAAACATTTTTAAAAGAAAAGAAGTGGCATTTCTGAAATAGTTTTGTTTTCACTCAAGCTGGTATGCTTGTACAGATCTGAGACTCTCTTTTCAGTCATATTCTCTCTTAATTGCCATTTTCTTCTTAGAAACATGGCAAACAGAAATGAGAAATCTTATTTGTTTACCAAGACTATTTGCTTGCCACTGCAAAATTATTCCCTGTGGCATTATCTTTACTGCTACTTTGGGTGCATTTTAAGAGTTTCATATGTGTAGGATTCTACCACTTCCCCTGAGAGGGATCGTCAGTTAACTTTCATTTACTGAAATAGAGGTGTTCCTTAAATGCCTCTTTGGTGGTATTACCAAAACCATAGCAGAACTCTGCCACTTGGGAAGATAACGTTTATTTCTAATGGTCTGTATGCCAACTTCATTTGTTCTCCTTGAAGGAAAATTTGAAAAATGTCGTTTTGGGGATACATTGCTGTATATAAGTGTATGTGTGTTTACTGACCAGTACTCTGTCCCTGTCCTGGACTGACTATCCTTAGAACCTAGGACAATACGTAATGTTCCAGTCATTGAAATAGAAATCACTTTTGTGCAGAGAACACTACATACATTCTGTTTTCTACCTAGTGATATTGTCTGATGAACTACAGACTCATAAAACATCAAAGCTAGAAGGGACAGACCTCAGAGACAACCAACCAGATTTAATCCCCTCATTTTATAGATAAAGAAACAAAGTCCAGAAAGGTTAAAAGGCCTTCCCAAACTGATACATTAAATTGAAATCACAGCTAGAATTTTTAAAAACCCGTTCTATCCATTTCCTGACTTATGATCTTTCCACTCACTATTATATCTCATCAAACAATTCGGGTTATTCCTTTCAGCTGATTATCATTTTAAATGTCTGAGAGGCTTTATAGAATACTAATTTGCTTTTTATAAACAAGACATTTACAAAAAAAACTTTCAAAGCAAGGTTTTTTTTTTCCAACAAAGCTTGCTTTGAAAGTTTTTTTTGTAAATGTCTTGTAAGAGCTTTATTTCCTAAAGTTCAGAGCAAAGCCCAGTAATATTGGTCCCAAGTAAAATACATGGGCACCTGAGGCATGTCTTTTATCCTCTCCATTTTCAGACATGGTTCTGCCTAGATGCTTGTTCCTCTACCAATTAACTACAATTCCCTGAACAATATTTAGACCACATTGGGAAAGGGAAGCTGGCTCACAGAGAATCCATCCATACAGACATTGTTGGGAATCACCATTCTAATGTTCTTACTAATGGGACTTGACCACAATACAAGAGGGTAACAGAGTTCCATTTTTCTTTACAATACTACGATTTTAAAATTCCAGAAACACTTGGATAACTGTTCATCCTCTCACTTCTGGCTCTGGACAAGATCATAATCCTATGTCATATTTCAGCAAGTTAAGAATAGTTTTGCAGTGTTTTTGGTTATGATCAAAAAACGGAAATGCTGAAAACTTTCAAGAGAAAATCTGTTTGTACAGAACCTCTAGTCTAAAGAATAATGACTTGGGGGGTGTGGCAATGAGGTGAAATGGAGGTGACTAATAAAAGCCATTCAATGAAATGGCAGATCAAGGGCAAATTAGAGTAGACTGAGGAGATCATGGGAAGCAAGGAAGTGGGGACAATGGCCATAAAGCAACTTTTTCAGTAAGTTTGATTATAATGGGAACAAAAAAAGTGATGGTTGCATTTTCAAATAGCTTGTTTACAAACTCTTATAAATATATATCATTAATATATATTAGTAGCTGTCAGAATCTTCTGTTTTTATAATACTCAAAATCACTAGACCGTAGAAAATAGTCACCTACTCACTCCTTCTTGAGAACACTCTCTTCTCTGGGCTTCCATAACACTAAGATTTTCTGGTTTTCCTTCTCACAGGTTATTCAATCTCATTCTCATCTGCTGGGTAAGATCCTCAGACGTTCTTGTCTCTCTGTACATTCTTTCCCCGGGTGATTTCATCTAAAAACATGCTGATAATTTCTAAATTTACTTCTGAAACACTGACGTTTCCTTTGAACTCCATGATACTTTATAGGGAATGTGACATACCCCTTTCTTGGCTAAAAGGCACCCCAAGCTTAACTCACTACTCTGAGATACATGGGGCAAAAAAACCAATGTAATGTTCTACTTTTGTTTATAACAGTGTAATTGTTCTCCCCGGGCTTCCACTTACTAGCTATTAGAAAGTCAACGAACTAAATATCCTATCTATTTTAAACTAAGTCTAGTCTGGTAGACTGAGAGAGCCTTTATAATATTTAATTTCTTTCTTTGGAAAAAAAGGCCAGTCCCTCAACTAGCACCCCTCCTGCCATCGATGGGAGGGTCCACCGCTGTCGTGACGGTGCTGTGTATGCACTAGCTCCTTACAAAATGTGGTCTGAGCACCAAGAACAGTAACATCACCTAGAAGCTTGGTAGAGCTGCAGAATCCAGCTATACCCCGGCCCTTCTGAATCCTAATCTGAAATAAGATCCTTAAGAGATTCTCAAACACATTAAATTGTGAGCAGCACTGCAGAGCTGACATCCACTCTCTAAACACCTGGTTGCTGCTGCTGCTGCTGCCATTCAGAGCTGCAATATACGGTCGGTGCCATTTTTGTTTTTGCTTTTTGTGTTTGTTTTTTTCTTATGTTTGTTTGCTTTGCTGTGTTGTGTTCTGTTTGCTTCTTTGTTTTAGATGCCATTGGTTTGCTCAGAGCCTCCACTGGTTTGCTGAATCAGCCTCACCTCAGGCCCCACTGACAGCTAACTTCTGAATGACTGACTTGGCCTCATTATGTTGCTGCAGAAACACAAGGCTCGCTGGCCCCTGTCCTCAATCCGACACCTGTGACTCAGGAAAGCTCAATCTTGGGGAGCTTGCTGACCACATGATGTGGTCAATTTGCTATGCCACAGTGTGAGTGTCCTGGTGATGGGAAAGTATACACAAAGAGGTGATATTTTACCAGAGACCTAAGCAATACTATTATTATTTATTTAAAACCTCCACCTATTTCAAGCTTAAGTCACAAGGACACTTTGGAAGGTACTGTGTAAACACTTTACTATTCTTCCCCCTCTCCTCTTTTCTCCCTGTAAGTCCTCACACTGGGAAAAAATTAAAATCTTTTCTTTTCCTTCTTCCTGATTCCAGCTGGGGCTTCTTAATAGTGAATGGGGTCTCTACTCCAACTAGGGAAAACATTCATGAACTGAGTGACTCAAGCTAAGATGGAATCAGGAAAATCTTATCTCAAGATGATAGCCGGGTTTGCCACATTTGGCCCAGAAATTCACTCCTCAGGACTTCTGTATAGTTGTTTCTTCTGCTTAATGCATAATTATATTTTTGGGAAAAGCTTAATATATACTACTTTTTGGAATTCCTTTTATTACAAATACTAATCTCGTTAAAGAGAAATGAATGACTAGAGTGGATAAGAGCAACGTGGTTTTTTGTTGTTGTTTTGATTTTTTTGGGGGGGTGGGTCTGGTTTTGGTTTTCTGTTTTTTGTTTGTTTGTTTGTTTTTGTTTTTCACACACTCATGGAACAGATCAAAGCATGTTAAACATTTTAAAGCATTACCCCTCTATTATAGGGGCAAAAAAAGGACTCTGGTGGGGGGATTGGAGCAACTTGTTCTTCCCTCGGAATTCAATACCTCAATATTACCACCATCCACCTGGTGGTTACACCAGAACGTAGGAGTCTTACTTAAATCATCCTTTCTTATATCCCTTATGTGCAATCCATTAGCAATATTTGTAGGACTAAATTAAAACTATCTCTGGGATCCTACCATCTCTCACCACCTTTTCAGCTACAGTGAAATTCTAGCCATCAGCATCTGTTGTCTGCTCTACCCCAATAACCTCCTGATTGGCCTCTCCCCTTAACTCCTACCCTCTACTAACCAATTCTCCATAAAGCACCTAGTGATTTTTTAAACAGTTAATAAAAAATAGATGAATCGGATAATCTCTCTCTCTC
>PVKH010044294.1:0-10620 GCA_004027955.1 Chaetophractus vellerosus | reverse complement strand
AGAGAAATTGTTTCAGATTTGATTTTGAATTCAGGCACTGCTGCCTAACAGTGAATTGACTCATGACATAAGAGACATGCTTTAAGAAATTTACAAGCTTTGTGTAATTATGATTGAGGGCTAAAATTCTGGACGGAGAACCATTATTCAAAATAATTTCAACACACAAGATGATCAAAAAGTAGGAAGATCAAATTCATTAGGAATAAATGTATTTATATTAAAATACTAGATAAATGTAGAATAGGGTGGTCCAGGGAGACAGCCTCTTTACATGGGTTGATGCCAATCAATATTATGTAGATCAAGCTTTCCATACAGTTATAAATACACCTGAATGCTCTTTCACCCATCCTACATTTCTCTAGATTGTGGATTTCTAGAGTTGTGCAGTGTTCATATTTTCTCCTCTTAAGCCCCAAAGAAGATGAAAATCTTAGTAGGCCTTTGTTTTTCTCCCTTCCATCTTTTCCTTTCCCATCCTGTAACTTCATGTGTTTGGATCGGTGGAAAATATAGTTCCAAATTATCAAAGCTTTTTTTAAAAACAAGTTTATTGAGGCTTAATCAAAGTACAATAAACTATGTATATTCAAAGAGTATAATTAGATAAGTTTTGACATACGTGCATGAGAATGATTCCATCACCATAATGAAGATAATGAGCATATTCATCACTTCCAAAAGTTCCCTTTGTAATTTCTCTCCCTCCTGGCAACCACTTATCTCCTCTCTGTCACTATAGATTTCTTTACATTTTCTAGTATTTTTATATAAATGGAATCATACAGCATGCTCTCTTTTTAGTTTGACTTCTTCCACTCAACTTCTAATAGAATCTAGAATCTACAAGAAGAGCTACTAGAACTAACTAGCCAGTTTGGATAGTATGATATAAGATCAATGTACAAAAGTAGACTGTGTTTCTATATACCAAAATCTAATAGGCAGAAATTGAAACAAAAATATCATTTATAATAGCATCAACTAATGTGAAATATTTAGGGTTAAATCTGGCAAAATATGTCAAGATTTGTTCATTGAAAACAATAAAATAGTGCCAAGAGAAATTAAAGAGGAACTAAATAAATGAAGAGATATAACATGTTCATGAATCAGCAGATTTAATATTCTTGATATGTCACTTCTCCCCAAATTGATCTGAAGATTTAACGTGACACCAATCACAATCCCAGTAGACTTTTTGTTGGTAGAAATTAAAACAAGATGATTCTGAAAGTTATGCAGAAATGCAAAGGACCTAGAATGGCTAAAACAACTTTGAGAACAAGTAACAAATTTGGAGGCCAAATATTACCTCATTTCGAGACTTATTGTAAAGCTACAGTAATCAAGACAGTATGATTTTTATGTCCAGGTAGACAAATAAATCAATGGATGGAACAGAGTGCAGAAATGGATCTACATGCATATGGACAATTGATTTTCATCAAAGGTACAAAAGTAATTCAGTGAATAAAGGATAATCTTTTCAACAAATGGTGCTGGAAAAATTAGATATCCATATGCCAAAAAAAACTTTACTCCATTCCTTACTTAATAAAAAAAATTCTAAATAGATTATACATCTAAGTGTAAAATATAAAACTATAAAACTTCAAGAAGAAAAGAGAAGCTCTTCATGACCTTGGATTAGGCAAGGAGTCCTGAGATACATCACTGACAACATGACTATTAATGAAAAAATTGAGATATTGGATTTCATCAAAAATTAAGAGTTTTGACTTTAAAGATGCTGTTCAGAGAAGTCAGAGACTGGGAGAAAGCACTATCTGATAAAGGACTTTATATATCTACAGTATATAAAGAACTCTTAAAGAAGATATGAAGATGGCAAACCATTTGCTAGTTTCTTTAAATGTTAAAGACACCTACCATAGTATGATCCAGCCATTCCATATTAGGTATTTACTCAAAAGAAAAATTATCATGTATCCAAACAAAGACTTGTATATGAATATTCATAGCACCTTATTTGTAATAGCTAAAAACTGGAAACAACCCAATGTCTCTCAACAGGCAACTGGTTAAGCAAATTGTGATACATTCATACAATGGACTACTACTCAGTGATTAAAAGGGAAGAGCTATTCATACATGAGATGTTATGAGTAGATCTTAAAATAATTACGCTGAGTGAAAGAAACCAGATAAAAGGAATACTTCTTCAATGATTTCACTCATGTAAAGTTCTAGAAAATATAATCTACAGGGACAGTGATTGCCTAGGGCTGGGGCAGGCAAGAAGGGATGGAAGGGAAGGCTTCCAAAGGGGCACAGGAAACTTTTAGAGTGATAGATAGGCTCACTGTGTTGATTGCGGTAATGGTTTCATGGATATATATTTATATCAAAATTCATCAAATTGTGCAATGTAAATGTGTTTATTATATATCAATTAGATGACTGTAACAAAACATACCATTACCTCCCCACAAAATACACTTAGAGGGAGAAATGCTTTAATCAGGACCAAAACGAGGCAATGGGTTTAATGCATCGAGCACAGTGCCTGACATAACATGCACTCAACAAATGTTAGCTTCCATTCACTTGGCTTCCCTGCTCCATCTTAAAAATTCAGATTCCCATACAACTGGCCACATCACCTACTCGCAGTTTCTCCTGGGTTTGGAAGGGCAGATATTTGTAGAAATACTAATGTTTTGATCTACAAAGATCACAATACTATCTATGTAGTGCTCTAAATTCTCAAAGGCCTTCACATTATTTGGAACAAGGCATAGATTTCAGACAGACCTGTAATTAAACACTGAAATCTCTGACTTTGAGATGTTCCCAGATTTTTAAAGCTGCAATTAAATTATTGGGATTTCAACAGGGAATAATCTTGATATATTAAATATTTATTGAGACCAGCTCTGAGACACTGCTGGTGTGTAGAAAAGGAAGTTGAAATGAAAACTACAGAAATCGTCACTTGTTATTGACTAGCCTCTTTGCTTCTGTTGTTCCTGGTGACACTTGTTTCCAACAGGCACTGGACTCTCCTGCATACAGTATGTACTCTTTTATATCTGGCTTCTCTCACGCTCATCACTGTTTCCTCGTTTCCTGTCTCAAGGTAGTATCAAGTTTGAAGGATATATTAATCTTCCATCCATTTCCAGATTACCTTCCTCCATCAGCAGCTTTGAAAAGTATTGAGCTTTTGCTAGGTGAACCATACTGAGGAAGGTAATGGGAGATAAGGTATCAGTCCTTGAACCTACATGCAAGAAATGTTGCAAGAGTTTAATTTCCTTGAAACAGGGTTCTCCAGAGAAACAGGACTGGCAGGATATATGTGTATGTAAATATTATGAAAGTTATTATAGGAAATGGCTCGTGCGACCTTGGTGATCGGCAAGTCTGAATTCCGTAGGCAGTCTCTGCAAGCTGGAAACTCTGATGGTTCCAATGAATTTCCCAGGACAGGCTGGCTGGCTAAAGTAGAGATAGAACTTTTTTTTTCTGACTGCTGAAATCATATGATCTATCCAATGTGTGTAATCAATGGCTTTTAGTATAGTCACAGTGTTGTGCATTCATTACTACAAGAAAATTTTAGAACAATTTCATTACTTCAAAAAAGAAAACACTCCACACCCCTTAGCAGTCACCTCTCAATCTCTCTATCCTTCCCCAGCCCTACATAACCACTAATCTAATTTCATCTTTATAAATTGATTTATATTTATATTTTATATAAATGGAATCATGCAATATGTAGTACTTTGTGTCTAGTTTCTTTCACTTAGCATAATGTGGGGTTTTTTTTTGCCTGACATTACCATCTTGTAACATTAACATACATTTGTTCACTTTAAAGAAAAACAGCCTTGTATATGCAATATTACCCATATTCATATTTCACATGAGGTTTTACTATGCTATACAGTCCCATATTACATTTTTCAGCTTTCCTTCTAGTAATACACATGACCTTAGACTTTCCCTTTCAACCACTTTCACACCCATATAATAGCACTGCTAGTTACAAACACTATAATGTGCTTTCACCTTTTCTATTCATTTCCGGAGATTAACAAACAACCTTTTTCCAATTCTGCACAGATCAACACTCAGCTTTCCATTCTTTATCCTCATTCTATTTTCTGGTGACCTATATTCTAGTTACTAAATCCATGAGCTTACACAATATATTTAGTTCATAATAGTGCAATTATACAGTATTTGTCCTTTACTCACTCAGTAATGTTCTCCAGGTTCATCCATGTTGTCACATGCTTCACAACTTCATTTCTTCTTACAGCTGCATAATATTCCATCATGCGTGTACAAAGTTTATTTCTCCATTCATCGGTTGATGGACACTTGGGTTGTTTCCATTTTTTGGTAATCGTGAATAATACCACTATGAAAATCAGTGTGCAGATGTCTATTACTGTCACTGCTCTCAGTTCTTCTGGGTGTATACCTAGTAGTGATATCTCCAGGCCATGTGGCAAATATATATTTAACTTCTTTAGGAACTGCCAAACTGTCTTCCCCAGTGGCTGTACCATTCTAAATTTCCACAAGCAGTGAGTAAACATTCATATCTCTCCACATCCTCTCCAACACTTGTAGTTTTCTGTCTTTTTAGTGGCCATAGGAATAGGTGTGAAATGATATATCACTGTAGCTTTGGCTGCATTTCCCTAATCACTAGTGATGTTGAACATTTTTTCATGTGTTTTTTTCACCATTTGTATGTCTTTGGACAAATGTCTCTTCAAGTCTTTTGTCCATTTTTAATCAGATCTTTGTCTTTTTATTGTTGAGTTGGAATGTTTCTTTTTATATTGTGGATATTAAACCATTATAGTATATGTGATTTCCAAATATTTTTTCCCATTGAGTCAGCTGCCTTTTCACCACTTTGACAAAGTCCTTCAGGTGGAAAAGTGTTTAATTTTGAGGAGGTCCCATTTGTCTATTTTTTCTTTTGTTGCTTGTGCTTTGGGTTTAAAATCCAAGAAATCACCACCTACCACAAGGTCTTGAAGATGTTTCCTTACATTTTCTTCTTAGTTTTACGGTCCTGGCTTTTATATTTAGGTCTTTGTTCCGTTTTGAGTTGACTCTTGTATAGGGAGTGAGATAGGGATCCTCTTTCATTCTTTTGGTTATGGATATCCAGGTCTCCCAGCACCAGTTGTTGAAGAGACTGTTTTGTCCTGGTAACGTGGACTTGGTAGGTTTGTCAAAAACCAGTTGGCCATAGAGGTGAGGGTTTATTTCTGGACTCTCAATTCTATTCCACTGAACAATGTGTCTATCATTATGCCAATACCATGCTGTTTTGACCACTGTAGTTTTGTAATATGTTTCAAGGTCAGGCTGTGAAAGTTCTCCTGCACCGCTCACCTTTTTAGGATGCTTTTGGCTGTTTGGATGCACTTACCCTCACAAATAAATTTGGTAATTGCCTTTTCTATTTCTGTGAAGTAGGCTGTTGTAATTTTGATTGGTATTGCATTGAATCTCTAATAAATCAGTTTGGGTAGGATTTGACAGCTTCATGATATTTAGTCTTCCAATCCATGAACACAGAATGTCTTTCCATTTGTTTAGGTCTTCCTTGATTTCTTTTAACATTGTTTTGTAGTTTTCTGAATATAGATCCTATACTACTTTGGTTAAATTGATTCCTAGGTATTTGAGCCTTTTTATTGCTATTGTAAATGGAATTTGTTTCCTGATTTCTTTCTCAGATTGTTCAATACTAGTGTACAGAAATATTACTGATTTTTGGGTGTTGATCTTGTATCCTGCCAATTTGCTGAATTCATTTATTAGCTCAAGTAGCTTTGTTGTAGACATTTCAGAAATTTCTAAATATAGGGTCATGTCATCTGCAAATAGTCAGAGTTTTACTTCCCTTTTTCCTATTTTGATGCCTTTTGTTTATTTTATTTTTTATCTAATTGTTCTAGCTAGAACTTCCAGTACAATATTGAACAAGAGTGGTGACGATGGGCATCCTTGTTTTGTTCCAGATCTTAGAGGGAAAGCAGTCAACCTTTCTCCATTGAGTATGATGCTGGCTGTGGGTTTTTCATATATGCCCTTTATCATATTAGGAATTTTCCTTCTATTCCTATCTTTTGAAGTGTTTTTATCAAGAACGGATGCTGCCTTTTCTGCATCAATTGAGATGATTATGTGGTTTTTCTCCTTCAAATTGCTAATGTCGTGTATTACATTAATTGATTTTCTTATGTTGAACTACCCCTGCATACCAGGATTAAATCTCACTTGGTCATGGTGTATACTTCTTTTGATATGCTGTTGTTTTCTATTTGCAAGTCTGTTTTTTTTTTTTTTTGAGAATTTTTACATCTATGCTTATTAGAGAGATTGGTCTATAACTTTCTTTTCTTGTTGTATCTTTATCTGGCTTTGGTATTAGGGTGATGTTGGCTTCATAAGATGTGCTGGGTAATTTTTCCTCTTCTTCAATTTTTTGGAAGAGTTTAAAGAGGATTGGTATTAATTATTCTCAAAATGCTTGGTATAATTCACCTGTGAAGCCATCTTCTGGACATTTCTTTGTTGGGAGATTTTTGATGACTGTTTCAGTCTCTTTAAATGTAATAGGTTTGTTGAGTTCTTGTATTCATATAAAGTCAATGTAGGCTGTTTGTACATTTCTAGGAATTTGTCCATTTCACCCAGGTTGTCTAGTTTGCATACAGTTTCTCATAATATCCTCTTATGATCCTTTTTATTTCTGTGGGTCAGTCATAACTTCCCCCCTTTCATTTCTAATTTTATTTATTTGCATCTTCTCTCTTTTTTTCTTTGTTAGTATAGCTAAGGGTTTGTCAATTTTATTGATCTTCTTAAAGAACCAGCTTTTGCTTTTGTTGATTCTCTCTATTGTTTTTTTTGTTGTTTTTGTTGTTGTTGTTCTCAATTTCATTTATTTCTGCTCTAATTTTTATTATTTCTTTCCTTTTGCTTGCTTTGGGATTGGGTTTCTGTTCTTTTTCTAGTTTATCCAGTTATTCAGTTAGATTTTTTATTTTATATTTCTTCTTTTTTTAATAGGGGCTTTTAGGGCTATTAATTTCCTTCTCAGCACTGCCTTTGCTGTATTCCATAAGTTTTGATAAGTTGTGTCCTCATTTTCATTTGTCTCAATATATTTACTAATTTCTCTTACAATTTCTTTTTAACCCACTGATTGTTTAGGAGTGTGTTATTTAGCCCCCACACATTTGTGAATTTTCCCATCTTTTGTTTATTTCCAGTTTCATTCCATTATGATCTGAGAAGGTACTTTATATAATTTCAGTCTTTTTATATTTATTGAGACCTGCCTTGTGAGCCAACACTTGGTCTTCCCTGGAGAAAGTTCCATGAGCACTTGAGAAGAATGTATAACCCACTGATTAGGGATACAATTTTCTGTATATGTCTGTTAGGTCTACCTCATTTATCATATTTTTCAAGTTTTCTGTTTCCTTGTCTAGTTGTTCTATCTAATGATGTGAGTGGTATGTTGAAGCATCCAATAATTATTGTAGAGATGTCTATTTCTCCCTTCAGTTTTGCCAGAGTTTGCCTCATGTATTTTGGGTCACCCTGGTTAGGTACATGGATATTTATGACTGTTATTTCTTCCTGGTGGATTGTCCCTTTTATTAATATGTAATGTCCTTCTTTAACTCGTATAACTTTTTGTATTTAAAGTCCACTTTGTTTTATATTAGTATCACTACTCCTGCTCTTTTTTGGTTACTGTTAGTGTGGATCATCTTTTCTAACCTTTCACTTCCAGCTGATTTGTATCCCTGGGTCTAAGGTGAGTCTCTTATAGGCAGCATATGGATGGCTCATGATTTTTGTTTTGTTTTGTTTTATTCTTATCCATTCTGTCAGCCTATATCTTTTGATTGGGGAATTTAATCCATTCACATTAAATTATATTACTGTAAATGCACTAATTACTTCCACCATTTTATTCTTTGGCTTTCATATGTCATATCTTTTTTGTCTTTTTACTCTTTTGGTTATTCTTTCTGCTAATCTTGCCTTCTACACTCTCCTCCAAGCCCCTCTCTCCTGTCTTTTTCTTTAGGACTGTATGGCTCCCTTTAATACTTCCTGCAAAGGCAGATTATTTTTTTAATGAATTCTCTTAGTTCCAGTTTATTTTTGAATATTTTAGACTCATCTTCATATTTGAAGGACAATTTTGCTGGATAAAGAATTCTTGGCTGGCAATTTTCTCTTTCAGTATTCTAAATATACCATACCAATGTCTTCTTGCCTCCATGGATTCTGATGAGAAATCCATGCTAAGTCTTACTGGACATCCCTTGTATATGATGGTATGCTTCTCCCTTGCTGCTCTCAGAATTTTGTCTTTATCTTTGATGTTTGACATTCTGAGTAGTGTGTGTCTTGGAGTAGGTCTATTTGGATTTATTCTGACTGGGGCATGGCATGCTTCTTGGACATGTAAGTTCATTTCTTTCATGAGAGTTGGGAAATTTTCAGCCATTATTTCCTCAAATACTCTTTCTGCCCCTTTACCCTTCTCTTCTCCTTCTGGAACTCTCACAACACATTTGTTGTTGTGCTTTGTGTTATCATTCAACTCCCTGAGCCCCTGCTCAGTTTTTTTCCCCATTCTTTTCTCTCTCTCTCATTCTCTCTTCTATCTTAGCTGTTTTGTCTTCTGGATTACTTATCTTTCTTCTATCATTTTGAGTCTGCTGTTGTATGCCTTTAATAGTGCTTTTTCCCCCCTAAGTGAAACTTGTTTTTATTTATTATTATTTTAAAAGAAGCTTTGATTACATAAATGTTACATTGAAAATATAGGGGATTCCCATATACCCCACCTCCTTCCCCTCCCACACTTTCCCCCTTTTAACAACATCTTTCATTAGTGTGGTATATTTCTTAAAATTGGTGAACACACATTGAAGTACAGCTTGAGGCACTGTACACTGCGGCAGTCAGTAAGATCCTCCAAAGATGTGTATAAGCGTAACCTCTGGAATGACCTCCTGACTCAATTTGAAATCTCTTAGCCATAAAAACTCATTTGTATTTAATATTTCCCCCTTTTGGTCAATATCTTTTTCCAAATGTATAGCTAGTTGGCTCTTGGTAATAATCCCTCAGTGCCAGTGAGGCTCATCCCTGGGAGTCATGTCCCATGCCAGCGGGAAGGTAGTGAGTTTATATGCTGTTTGGGATTGAGAGAGGCCACATTAGAGCAACAAGCAGGCTCAGGAGATA
Organism: Chaetophractus vellerosus; assembly: GCA_004027955.1. Taxonomy (NCBI): domain Eukaryota; kingdom Metazoa; phylum Chordata; class Mammalia; order Cingulata; family Chlamyphoridae; genus Chaetophractus; species Chaetophractus vellerosus. Next base: position 1,335 of record PVKH010044294.1, on the reverse strand, counting down.
ACTCTTAGGCAATATATCATACTATGCTAAGTTTCAATTTCACAAGAACAAGGTTCATAAGTACAGGCATCAATATCAAGGGCCTGTTATATTGGATTGTCCTCCTTCACTAGGCACTTCCCATGTACTCTAGGGTTTCTGGCCATTCTATTAGAGAATGTTGCAGGACTCCACAAGGTGGGAATTCAGTATTCTTTCAGTTATTGTGTGGGACAACACCCCATGACCGCTTGAACACATTCATATTCCATAGAGGCATGCCCCAGGTATACCCCTCTCTACACATCCCCCACCACTGACACCCCACACCAGTGATTCTCCGCTGCCACAGTTGTGTCTCTTCTGCAATCCAAAACCTCCCCCAAACAAAACCAAATAAATAAAAATAATAAAAAATAAAAAATAACATAAAAATATATATAAATTTAAAAATTTGCATTGTGTCTTTCATTCCTGCAAGATCTGTTATCCTTTACGTACAGTGACAATTTCTTCTGTATGTTCCCCCAATGTCTTATTTTTTTTCACTTTATTTTCAAAGAAGCTCTAGGTAACAGAAAGTCATGTAGAAAATACAGGAGATTCCCATAGACCCCACCCCTCCCCCTCTCACATTATCCCATATTAATAACATATTATATGAGTTTGGTACATTTGTTACATTGCCACTAACCATGGTCAATGGTTTACATTATGGTTCACACTCTGTACCATAGACTTTTATAAGTTCTAACAAAATGCGTAATGGCCTGTATCTGTCATTGCAAGATCATGCAGAACAATTCCAGTACCCTAAAAATGTCCCATACTCCATCCATTCTTCCCTTCCCCCTCCCCTTGGAACCCATGGTAACCACTAGGTTGCAATTTTTGAAGAATAAGGTTCATAGTTAAATACATTAATATTGAGGGCTTGACATATTGTTCTGCCTTCTGTTATTAGGCATTGTCTATGTTCTTGAGAGATTCTTGCCCCTCTATTAGAGAACCTACCAGGACTCTCCAGGATGGGAGTTTAATATTTTCTTGTTTATTGTGTGGGTACCCACCCACTGAAATAACACCCTATGACAAGATGTACACTTTCAAATTCCAGAGAAGCATGCCCCAGGTGCACCCTTTCCCATATAACCCTGTACCCTTGACTTCCTGCACCAACAACCTTCCCCTGCCATATTTGCTAAAAGAACATTCCCACTATTGTAGTTTTAATCACAGACCTTCAAGTCCCGATAGTTTACCGGTTCCTTCCTCCAGCCCTCCCCCCAGTTCCAGGGATAGTCTAACCCAACCATCCCCCCCTACCCTTGTCACCCTCACATTCCAGCACCATCG
>PVKH010044293.1:0-10702 GCA_004027955.1 Chaetophractus vellerosus | reverse complement strand
GGATATGTAATAAATAAAAAAAATAAATCTTAAAAAAAAGTTATGCTGAGTGACAGAAGTCAAACACAGTAGAGGACATACTGTACGAGCCCATTGAAAAGGACTGGAACAGGCAAAACTCTCACTGTACTAGAAATCAGAACAGTGGTTGCCTCACTGCAGGCATGGGGACTGCCAGGACTAACTGAAGAATCCTGTCAGAAGGCAGAGAACTTTCTAGGGTGATGTGATGCAACTTGAATTACACAGGTGCACACATCTGTCAAAGCTCATCTAAATGTACACATAAAATTCATGCATTTCACAGTAAGTGCATTATTCTTTATATTTAAAATGAGATTTAAAAAATTCATGAGTACGTGAATGTTGATTTCCTCATATTTAAATGAATCCACTTTCCCTTTGAAAATGACGGTCCTAGATTACAGGGGTGGTCTCTGCAGTCAGTATTTCTGGGTCCCAATCCTGGTTCTACCACTTTCTGGCTTTGTGGCTTTGGGTAAGTTGTCTACGCACTTTAGGCAGCTCTATCCAAAAATAATAATTATCATCATAAATATCTAATAGAATTACTTAAGGATTAAATAAATGAGATGATGCATATAAAATTCTCAATCCCAGAAACTAAGTATTCCATCATTCTTAGCCATAAGAATCAACACCAGATTTAAGCATCTTGAAGGGAAGTTCTGTTTTCATAGTCTTGTTTATTTTCCTCAGCGTAGCCTGGTGCCCAGTTTTTTAAAAAAAAACTGGGATGTATATACAGAAGAGGTGTGAATAATGGATACGTGGTGTTTCAAAACTACATACCAGTCTGTGAGATTCTCCCAGAATGCCAGGATAACAATATTGGGGGAAGGTGTCAACATCTTAATTACTAGAAATGCATGAAAGCATTCTGGAAGAGAACGAAGTCCCTAGGTATATGAAGATAAAACAAGAGGCTTCAAAGTGGTTTCAGACTTCCCACTGGCAGCTTTGTGCTGGTCTCAGAACTCCCTTCTCCTAGATTCGTATTCGTCACTGATTTCAGAGTGGCTTGGATGGAGAAGTCTGAGAAGTATCACGATGTAAAAATCTGTTGACTTACATGGGATATATAATAGCTCATTCAGAGTCCACTTTTGGAATAAAAACCTGTCAATTTATCTTAATTTATTGATTTAATTTTTAATCTACTTAATCTGTTAATTTCTTGATTTTCAGGCATGACAAGCAGTGGCAAGTCGTTTATTCCATGAATGAAGATAGGGACAATGCTCTGCACCTTATTTGTATATATATATTTTTTTCAATTAAAAGAAAAGAAAACAAGAAGTGTCAACAATAACCAGTCATTGGAGCTGATACATCACTACCTGGCTTCTTTTGCAGAGTGGCTGTTACTAACGTTTAATCATTAACAGATGTGACCCCAAATCAATGTCGCACAAATGCCAAGTTCTAGCAGCCACCAGCTGGTGACCTTCAGAGGATCCGCTGAGTCTTCCTGCTCTCAGAATCACCCCGATTTCCTTCATCTTCAGGTGTTATGTCTCTGTACCCACAAATTTCCTACACTAATCTGCAAAATAACTTTTAAAAATATGGAAAAGATCCTAAGAATAATGGCTAATTTTAGGCAGCATTTTTTTTTTTTTTGAGAAGATTAAAACATGGGCCCTTTTGGAAATTCTTACTTGCCTGGAAACTATCAAGCTTGAAGACTTGAGAAATAATTCGCCTATGTGCGAATTAGCTTAGCCTATGTGCCCACTGAATCCCAGTCCAAGAGCAGAATGGGCATCTATCTGCCTGAGCACCCTGAACTGCTGTGTGCCCTCCCTTAACACAGGAAGCTCACCCCCATCTCGCCTGATCATTCCCCGGTGCCGGCTGCTTTGCTGTCAGGTTGCCGGGCCACGCGTGTAGAGCGCCCATGATTTCAAGCATGACTGTCGATTTCCATCTTTACCTTCCGCATTCATTTTCACACTGACCTCGACAGTGTAGCTGAGCTTAAAGTCACAGACTCTGGAATGAATCCCCTGCCACTTCCCAGCTTTGTGACCTTGCCATCTCCCTTCACCTTTCCATGCCTCTGTTTCCTCTTCTGTAAAACGAGCCTGACGGTAATTCCTAACTCTTCGGGTGTTGTGAGGATTCTGTGAGTTAGCACACACAAGGCACGTGGAACTGTGGCAACCACTCTAGAAGCATCACTCTTATTGCTGCTGTTGTTTGCACGGCTGGGGAATGATATCAAGAGCACGGCAGTGAGCAAGACAGACTCTGTCCTACCCCTAGAGGGCTCATGGTCTAGGATGGAGAACAAAACATCTTCCAAGCAATTAAAATAAAGCAGATCAAGGACCAAATAGAAAGTACATTGCGGGAGCACCTAAAACCATCCGCCAACAGTCTCTAAGTGCCACTCCGTCCCCCAGTCTAGACGAGACATTGTGCGAACCCGGAAGAGGATCAGACACGGGCGTGTGGACCAGTTGCTACAGCAGTTACCCTCAGAGCACACTGACGACCTGAGCGTTAAGTGCTGCAGGGAGGACCGGGAGCTTCATCCAAAGCAGTGGTTTTCAGCCAGGGAAGATTTAGACTGCCCGCCCCCACACCCCAGCCCCCGACAGGAACACTTGGCAGTGTCTGCAGCCCACGGTGTTTGCCACAGCTCACTGGCGTCTAGTGGGTAGAGGCCAGGGGTCCTACAATGCACGGAGAGCCCCACAGCAAAGGGGTCTCAGGCTCCACATGTGGATAGTGCCAGGGACGAGAAACCCCATCCAAACAGAGAGCGCTGGGACTTTGCCGAGTTTACAGGGCAGATTATAGGTCTGCTCTTGTCTGCTTGACTGATAAAATTGACCAACTTGGCTCACATCAATTTGCATAACCTACCAAAAATTATCTTTTACCTTCCTGGACTACGCCAAGTCTGTTTTATTCTGTCCTTGCTACAAAAGGCTGAAAGCAGAAAGGGGAGAAAAGTCCAGAGTCGAAGTCACATCCTATTACGTAGCTACTAGATTTGCACAATCTTCCCAGGATTCTATAGAAATGCTTGAATAGTATATTATTCTATTTTTATAGAGTCCTAAATTACACATAAAAATAATTCCAAGTACTGTATTTAACTTTAATGTGATTATTTTAAGAGTAGCATACCAATTGCTTAAATTAAACAGATATTTTATCAACTGGGGTTCCTACTAATTATGCTGTTGCTCTTATTTAAAATTACTCATTGTACATCTGTTCCAATTTCCGTAAAACAAGGAAAAGGTTTGTTCACATGTCTTAATTTTTAGAAGGAATTGTAGAACCTAGGGAAAGCATGAACATGCCCTATTAAAAGAAGGATTTATCTTGGAAAGACAAATTTATGGATTCTGTAAATCTAGATTTAAGTACATCAAGTCTTTAAAACTCAATGACTGACTTATGATCTGTGTAAAAACCACATCAAAGCAGTCAAGCTCATTTAATTATTTACAAGTCTCTTTCTTTGTAGCTGCTGATTTCAAGACTTCTTTTTCCTTCTTTATGGAGCACAAAAGTGTCAATATTAAGCAATGGAACCAACATTCATTAAATTGTGAGTATGGCAGATTAGCAAATTGGTAGAATATTTGTGTTGGAAGAGACTTAGAAATAATCTAGTTTAGTCTTCTCCTTATCCCAGGGGAGAAATTGAGGCCCAGAAATGGGATATGACTTGGCCCAAGCAACATAGTAAGTTCATGGTAAAGGTGCAAATATAACTATGGTAGGCAGATTTCTAAAATGGCCTCCAATGAGTCATGCTTTTGTATAATACCCTCCCCTTGAGTGTGGGTGAGACCTGAGACTATGAAAGGACATCACACTCTTGGCTAAGTTAAAGATACAGTTAAGACTCCCAATCAGTTAACTTTAAGTTAATCAAAAGGAAGGTTACCCTGGGTGGGCCTGATTTAATCAGGCGACCTCTTTCAAAGGGGGTTTAGTGGCCAGAGACTTAAAGGAGAAGAGATGCTCCCTTCTTGGCCTTGAAGAAAACTGTCATGTTGTGGAGAGGGACAAAATGCAGGGAATGAAAGCAGCCTTGAAGTGTGGTGGGCCTACAACCAGAAGGAGCTAACTGCTGCCAACACCCAGTGAGCTTAGAAAAGCACCCGAAGCCTCAGATGAGGGCAGAGCCACTGCCAGCACCTTGATTTCAACCTAGTGAGATCCTGAGCAGAGGAATCAGCTAAGGTAAACCCAGACAACTGACCCAAAGAAACTGAGATAATAAATGGGTGCTATTAAGTTACCAAGTTCGAGGTAATTTACATGCCATGTAAAACTAATACAATAACCTATGATTTCCCACACATAAGGCTGTCTCTGTCCTCTCTCTGTGCTGGACCGTTCTTAGATACTTTGATGGGATGACATGGACCTTTCAGGACACGAATCAGTAGAAACCAGCCAAAGAGTTCCATGTGCCCTTTATTCCTACTTATCAATGACCCAGTAGGTGATGCCCAGGTATCCTGTGTCCTGCCTCCAGCTCTCAGTTGAGGACTGAGATAGGCAACCTCAAAGCCTAAGGCCCTGCACTGACTTTATGGTGCACAGAGCATCGATAAGACTAATAAGAATGGTGAATTAAAATAATCAGGGGAAGAGATATGGCTCAAACGGTTGAGCTCCTGCCTCCCACATGGGAGGTCCTGGGTTCAGATCCTGGTGCCTCCTGGAAAAAAAACAAAAACAAACAAGCAAAACATACAAGAAAACCAACTCAGGGAAGCCAATGTGGCTTCGGGGTTGAGCACCAGCTCCCCATATACGAGGTCCCAGGTTCAATCCCCAGCCTCTGGTACAAAAAAAAATTAACTTTAAATCCATGACTTAATACTCATCCTAAAAAGAAAAAAAGTCCCCATTGATCATCTTTTCAGGGAACTAACTCATTATTTTAAGAACTGTTGAGTAACAGGGAATTATGAAGCATTTTTCATACCTCTGCTATATGGACTGGACCTTAGGGTAACCAAATAGCTGATGTGGAAAATTCTCTTTATGAAATGTCCCACCTCCTGGATGATGGAGCATCACTGGTTTGCAACACCCAGTGACTTAATGGGAGTAGACCATGACCTTCAACATCTGCCATCCTCACCAAAAGAGGGAAAACGGGCACGTACGTGCCTCCGCAAGGTCAGAATACCACCTATGAAGTGTGCTTGCCAGAAATCAACTCTGCAATAGAATAAGGCTCTGGAGATCTAACCACCCATTTGCAGGAAGATGAAGGAGGAGGCACATATTAAAGTCACCAAGGAAACGCAGCGGTCAAACCAGACATTGGGGACACCACAGCATAAATGATGTGGATTATTTAAAAGTAAATTGCAAGGGATATAAAAAAGATGGTAGGAGAATGTAGAGTTTAAAAGGCTCTAAAGAGGCATATCAACAATTGCAATGTATAAATCTTTCGTGGACTCTGATTTGAAAAAACCGTATACATGCATACACCACACATACATGACAAAATTGTGAAAATTTAAACACTAACTGGATATTTGATGGTATTAAGACTTAAAAAATATTGTTTTTATTGTTTTTAGGTATGCATAGTTCATTTTAGAAACAGAGTCCTCAATTTTAGAGATATGCTTAGCAACGAACTATAAGATATCTGGGGTTTACTCCAAAGAAATGGGATGAGAGGCAGGGGGAAGTGGGCTAGGTTAGAGGTGAAACATGATTAGCTATGAGTTGAAAATGTTAGTTGCTGGGTGCGCTGTGTTTCACTGTGTTTTATATTTTTTATGTTTGAAAATTTCTAGAATAGGAAGTTTACCCCAAAAAAGTATGATCATGTCACCCCTCTATTTAAAATATTTCAGTGAATTTCCATAGCTCTTAAGGTAAAAGACCCAAATCCTAAAATGACCCACAAGGTTCTGGATACTCTAACCCTTGCCTACCACTCCAGCCTCCTAGTCCCACCTTCCTTCTCTTTGAGATTCACCTGCAAAAGGCTTTCATTTCTCCAATGCTCCAGAGCCTTTGCACATGATCCTCCTTCTGCCAGAAATGCTTCTCTCCACCTCCTTTTGCTACTGACTCAAACAATCCTATTAAATGATCTCATAGCACCAAGGATATCTCCATTAAGGCATTTATAACAGTAGTAATTTCATATATGTTTAGTTGAGGATTTTATTAGTGGATGATCCCGGCAGAGATCCAGCATGGTTTTGTTCCTCATTATTTCTAGCATCTTCCTCACAGAATGTGCTCAAAATATATATGCTAAAGGAATGAAATAAATAAAATTACTCAAGGACATCTCACCAATTGCTGCTAAGTAATTTATGTGAAAAGTGAGGTCCTAGAGCATACACAAAGAAGCAAAAAAGAGACAGGGTGGATAGAAAGTGATAATGCTGATAAAGTATCTTTTTCATGAGTCTTTAAGAGAGTTTGAACAAAGATGGTCATGTTATAAAGTGTGATAACACACTAGAACCATCTCACCAGGCTCCTCGCTTGCTCCAGGACAAGAAGGAAATTAAATCAGAGGATTTGTGATGAAGCAAATTATGCGGCTGAGAGTCTATGACGGTCAACGGGATTCCCAAGAGCTCATGGTCAACTGTCATGTTCTCTCAGGCTCAGAATGGAGCAAAATCCCCAAAGCACAATGGTTATGTAGCCATCCATGGAGATTTGGATTTCACTTCCTTTTCTTGTTATTCTATGGTTGGAAGGAAACTAAAATGGAGTAGGGAGTGGGGAAGAGGGCATACAAATTCTCTTGTTGGAAAGTATTTTCTTTAAGTAGAACTGAAATTTGAACTTCTCCCATCTTCTTCGTTCAATACCCTTTGTGTGCAATATATACTCTAAGTTCAGAGCTGTCATGTGAATCTAACACTCTTATGGTATTCCATCATCTTTTCCAAAAGAATAGAGGGAGGGTTCTTTCCATACATCAGATGTTTTTGGAGCACCGTCGACAAGCAAGGTAACATAATGATGAGCAAAACCACTGAGTGTTCACCTTGGAGGGAGTCACACATTAATAAATTAATCTAGAAAATAAGCATTTCAGGTTTTTTTAATGAATTGAATAAAGATGACACTAAAAGACTGATATTCAATTTTTACTAGATGCCATGCAGCCTTAATAAAACTCAAATGATCTGGTTTCTATGTTTTGAACAGGTATAGATCTAGTATGCAAATCATATGTTCAACATACTTCTGTAGAAGGAAGATGATTAAGGATGGGATAGGATGGCGAGGGACCATATAAATAGAAAGGTTTTCCATGCTCCATTTTTCCAATAAATTAAAAACAGAGAAAAAAAGTATCATTACTCTAAAAAAAGTCAAAATTTTATCATGCAGTATCTATTCCTTTTAGCCTCCAATAACATCTAGATCTACTACCCCATACAATGAAAACTACAGCTTCCAAGCTTCTAAGAATTGAAAGTGCTTTATGCTTCACATAATTTTAGAGGGCACTCTCTTTTAAAACACTGGAAGCTTCTAAAATTAATCCATCAAATTGGTCATTTTTTCCCCAAAATAGTAATATTTAGCAATGGTGACAGTAGAGTACACTGCAAACTCTCACACACATCTAGTGCCAGCGAAAATTGGCAGACTTTCTGGGAAATGTATTGATGTGTATAAAACACCTTAAGACAGTTTGACCTTTAACCACTTACTCCACATGTAGGAATCCATTCTTATTAAACTATAAGAAAGGCACACATAAGGCGCAAAGACACACAAATGTGCAAAAGGATATTCAACCTCAACACCAAAGAAAAGGGGACTGGTTAAATAAATGTCGGTATACCCGTGTGGTATCACATTATGCAGCCATGAAAAGAAATGCTTTCAAAGAATATTTCATGGTGTTGAGAAATAATCCTAATATTATGTTGAATGAAATAAAAGAAGGGCTTAAAATACAATGTACTCTCAATAGTATAATATTATATGCATGCAGAAAGAATTTAAAATTTACCTACATATCTACAGAAAATTTACCAAAACACTAACAGCAGTATTATCTGGGTGGTGAAGATATTTCTCCTTTATATTTTTGTTTTATTTTCTCTAATATATTCTATAACAGGATTTGCTTACTTTTAATGATCAGGGCCAAAAAAAAAAATACCACCAAAGGAAAACTTGAAAATAAACATAAAATGCATAACTCTATTAATGAGAAAACTAACTTAATAATAACACTGCAATAATGAGAAAACTAACCTAAAACAGAATATCTCATTTTTAACCATTCTCAATAATTGAAATTCTTTTTATATACATTCATTTATATGCCACCCACTTACCAAAGAGATTTCAGGTATCTAATTGGGAATCCACTAGAGTTGGACTACATTTCTAGGCACTGCTCCTTAATTTTAACTTTTCAGTGGAAAAAGCTCTCAGGCAGATAATTTGCCTACAATGTACTAGTCCCCAGAATCCCAAAGCTGGAAGGCCATAATAATTAACAAATTGTCAGAAAGGAGTAGTGGCCCAATTCACAACTTGTCAACTATTCAAACACAACCATCAGTCAGTATTGTCCCATCCATCTATTCATTCATTATGGGTTTATAACCCAAAGAAAATCTCACACATGTCCATAGGGTACATATATATAATTTTCACTGCAGGAGATTAAGAATCAATCTGCTTGTCCATCACTGTGAGAGTTGATAGGTAAAAGGTGAGGATGACGAGTAACATAGATGAATCTTAAATCCATAGTGCTGAATGCACAAGGATTGATTCAGAAACAAAGACCACAATTATCCACCTATGTTATAATGTTATATATATTTATCTATCACAATCCATTTACTTAAAGTAAAAATATATGCATGCTCAACAATACTAGTTTTGCAAGAACATATGTAAACAAAAAGACTCAGATTAAGCACATTTGAGTGGGTGCCTATGTGTTGAGTGGGGGAGTGAAAGGGAACTGGATGAATGAATGAATGGATGAACAGAAGCGGAGCATTGTAAGAACCAATGATGATAATGTACTATCAGCTGAGGAATAGGAGTTGAATCAAAACTTTGAAATCTTAGAAGAGAAAGACAAAGACAGATACAGAGAGACTAAGTAACCTTTTCCAGGCCACACGACTGGTCAGTAAGAGAGCCAAAATTCAAACCCATTTCCTCAACCAAGAGCCAGGCTACCTCCTTTGAAATGTTGCCTTTAGTGAAGGATTTGGGTCGTGAAAGCCTTTCTAGACGTGCATTCACTCATTCACTGCTTCCATTTTTATGGAGTGTCTAGTATGTTCCAGGCTACAGAGGTGATTCAGGCTGGGGCTCACACCCCAATGGTCATTCCATGACCCAGGACTGGGATGTTGCATTGTAAAGGCAAATAAAACAGCAGAAGAATATTCCCTATTGACCTAGGTCTTCAGTAGACGCTTCTCCGGCAGAATCAGGATTGGGGACAAGAGGGGTAGCATCTTGAGCTAAGGATATCTCTAGCAGGAAGACTTAAAGACGAAAACACCACAAGGTGAAGTACAGAGCTTGAAAAGCCATCCCACGGGCTATTTTCTGTGCTGCAAGGCTACACAGACTCCCTGATATACAGCGTTACATTAAAATGCATGCCAAACTTGTTCGGGCCGCTGGGGTAGAAATTGATAACCATTGTGATAATGATCCCTTCCTTCTAGAGGGCCTTTTACAGTTGACAAAACGGTTTCTCCTATCCTGTTTCATTTGAACTTCACCATGGGCAAAGCAAGGCTCATCACGCCCATTTTGTATGCTCTGAATGGTTTAAATGCAATCATCATTTGAGTTTTATCTTTTGCATATTCTAAATGAGTGTGCAGCCATTTTTTTCCCAGCCTGAAGCCAAAGTTTTCTACTGGAGGCATTATTTTAAAATAAAACAAGCAAAGCGAAAACAAAAACATTTCTTCCTCATGTTATTTTTCACTCTCTCTGTGCCTACAGGTCTACCATAGTTTTTTCCCATGTAGTTCCTTCCACTTTTCACTCTTACTAAATCACGTAACTACCAGTGTTTTAAAACACAGCGAAAGTGCAGAAATGAACTGTCTTCATTTACCACCTATTTGAGGGTTCTTATTAATTGATGTAGAAGCTTTGTAGCAGACACAGAATTTAAGAGATTAATGGTTCTGATTAACAAATTACAGAGACATATAAATTGGCAGACTAAAAACTAAACACTAGGGAGTCAGTTTGAACTGAGGGCTTTTTGAAGAACATGAGATGGCCAGTTGACTTGTTTTTTCTTTCCAGGTTCATCCCTTTAAGACACTGCTTGCCTCTGAAATTAGTTGCTAGGAAGCAACAGTGTTGCTACATTGAGACAAAGGAGTATCTACATGGATTTCCCTCTCCCCTCTGACTTTCTGTATAGGCTGCTAAAGGAAATTTAATTGATATAAGTCTTTCTAGTCTTGCTTGACTTAGCTACCAAGCTGCTCCACATCTCAGCTTGCTCATTCGTACAACAAGGATAGAAATAGCACCGGTCACCTCAGGTTTTCCTGAGGATGAGATTGGGGAGCAGGATAAAGCACTCAGCACAAAGTCAGCCTCTTTAAATGACTTTTCTTGTGGTTGTTTTCTTTTTTATAGCAGTTTTCCTCGATATTTAAGTTTTACATTTCCAAAATTAAGTAAC
>PVKH010044292.1:0-10620 GCA_004027955.1 Chaetophractus vellerosus | reverse complement strand
GCTTAATTTCCATATCTTCATACCTAATCTATTTCTCTGGCTATTAGTGATTTCCAATTTCATTCCATTGTGGACAGAGAAATTACTTTGTATAATCTCATTTTTACTGAACTCATTAAGAGACAACTCTGGCCTAGCATGTGGTATACCTTGGAGTAAGATCCATGTGCACTCGAGAGGAATGTATATCCCACTGTATTGGGGTGTAGCATTCTGTATATATCTATTAGGTCCAGGTCCTCTAATGTATTATTCAGGTTCTTTGTTTCTTTACTGATTCTTTGTCTCAGTGTTCTGTCTTATGGTGATAATGGTGTATTAAATTCCCCCACTATAATTGTGGAGGCATTTATTTCTCTACTTAGTTTTACCAGTGTTCACCTCACATATTTAGAGGCTCCCTGTTTAGGTGCATAAATGTTTATGATTGTTTTCTATTCTTGAGAGATTACCCCTTTTACTAATATATACTGTACATCTTTGCCTGTTATGATTGTTTTGCATTTAGTCTATTTTGTCAGGTATTAGAATAGCTACTCCTGCCCTTTTTTCATTATTATTTGCTTGTAAAATTGTTTTACAGCCATTCATTTTCAGCCTCCTTGAAATCCTGGACCTAAGGTGGGTCTCTTGTAAGCAACATATAGATGACTTATATTTCTTTACCCACTCTGCCAATCTGTGTCTCTTGACTGGTGAGTTTAGTCTGTTAACATTCAGTGTTACTACTCTCAATGAATTTCTTACATCTGCCATATTTTCTTTGTGTTTATGTATGTCCTATGTAGTTTTTATTTCTTTTTATGTTGTTTTTGTTGTTGTTACACTCTCCTCCAACTCTCTCTCTCTTCTGTTTTTTCCTTTCACCCTTTAGATCTTCTTTTAGTATTTCTGGAAGTGCAGGTTTCTTGTTGGCATATTCCCTTAATTTCTGTTTAACTGTGAATATTTTTAACTCTCCGTCATTTCTGAATGCCAGCTTTGCTGGATACAAGATTAGTGGTTACAAGTTTTTTCTTTTAGTACCTTGACTATGTCATACCACTTTCTTCTTGACTCCATGGTTTCAGCTGAGAAGTCAGCACTTAATCTTATTGTGCTTCCTTTATGTGTGATGGTTCTCTTTTCTCTTGCTGCCTTGAGTATTTTCCCTTTGTCTTGAGAATTGGACATTTTGATAAGTATATGCCATGGGGTTGGCCTGTTGAGATTTATACTGTTTGGAGTGTGCTGTGCTTCCTGAATATGTACATCCATCTCCCTTATTAGGGTTGGGAAGTTTTCATCCATTATTTCCTTCAAACCTCCTTCTGTTCCTTTTCCCTTCTCTTCTCATTCTGGGATGCCTATAATGCATATGTTTGTGCATTTTGTCTTAGTGGTTAAATCCCTGAGTCCCTGCTGGATTTTTTCTGTCTTTTTATCTATCTTTTCTATTATCTGTTTTATTTCAGATGTACTGTCCTCCACATCACTCATTCTTTCTTCTTTATGTTCAAATCTGCTGTTATGTGAATCCATCATCTTTTTGATTTCTTGAAATATGCTACTAATCGGCATCATATCTGTTATCTTTTTATATATGTTTACAACTTCTTAAGTATGTGCTCCCAGTGTATTCTTAACTTCCTTAATGTCTTCCTTCATTTCATGAAATTGGTCCATGATATTTGTTTGTATAACTTTGATTAGTTGTTCTATGTTCTACAACTCAACCTGGTTTTTGGTTTGTTCTTTGGAATGGTCCATGTCTTCCAGTTTCTCAGTATGGCTTGTAATTTTTTGTTGTCCTCATCATCATTTTATCTTGATGGGTTTATTCAGTTGATTAGCTTCATTCTCTGCTCTAGACTTTTATTTAGCTTTTAGTTCTGTTTGTGTGTTAACTTTTCTCAATGCTACTTTCTTCCCCTTGTTGTATTTCCTTGCTTTTTTCTATGTTTCTTTGAAGGGAGAAGATTAGGGCCAGAGCAAATGAAAGAGGTAAGAAAGGAAAAGGGATAATAGTACTATTGATAACAGTTAGAAGAGGGGATGTATCAGACTTAGTAAATTGAATATTTAACTCATGTAGGCAGTGAAGAGTGATAGGGGAAAAATTGGAGTGACTACAATGGAATGGGGAATCAAATAGAGAAAAATATATAGAATATTTTATATGGCCAGAATGATTTAGAAAGAGAAAATTAATAAAGAATAGGCTGAAAAAATAGCTAATACAAAAGAAAGAAAGAAAATAGAACAGGATAGACAAGATAGAAGTTAACAAGGGTGAAGTTGAGAGTGAATAAAAAAAGGTGGAATGTAAGAAACACAACAGAAAGCTGAAGGTAGAAAGATGAAAGAAGGATAGGAGATAGTGTTGGTAGACACAATCACTATATACTGAGAATGGAAAATCAAGGATGAAGAAGACCAGCAAAGAAGAAAAAGGCTATAAGCACCTAATGAAAAACAACAACAACAACAAAAACATCAACAAACAAACAAACAAACAAAAAACAAGGAGGAGAGAGTAGAGGTAAGAAACACACAAGCATGCAGTCATTGTTAAGGAAAAACAGTGCTCCTTTTGGGCCCTTGTGGAGCCTCTCAGCCTGTGTTCATTAATCAATTGCCTTGCAGCCTTCTCTCAGCAGGCTTTGAGGCAGAATTTAGTAATTAAAGCAAGTCAATACATTTCTCTCTCTCTAATTTTGGATGTAATAAGGGTCCTTAAAGAATTCCTCTTCTAGACCAACCCCTCCTGTAGGGGACCCCAAATAGGCTCTTGGATACTTATCTATTACTTCCCACTGTCTGACCCCCCCAGGTGAGCTGAGACTGTGTCACTCAGCATGGAGCTTTAAAATTGCTGGGACCACCCTTTGCTGAGCCTAGTGCCCTCTGCCCAGCACCACTTCCAGCTGGCTAATTCACTCCTGTAAACTGCTAGGGGGTTCTGGTGACTAAGCCCATAGAAAGGAAACCCCTCTCCACCCTTTGTTGGAACCTTCCCACTCTCAGGTTTTATTCCCCCCTCACAGGTGTACTGGTGAGGATTCAGACTGCCCAGCACCCTGCCTGTAGAACAGGGTTTAGACACCTGTGCTTCTAGCTGGGGAGTAAAGAACTCATGATTTTATGTTGAACAGTCCAACTCACAATCCAGTTGCCTCCAGACCAATGCACCTAATACCTCCATCCCTCAGGCTCCCAGAAAATACCACCCTGGCAGGCTTCCATCCCCAATCAGCCATCCTCTGCTTCAGAGCCAGTGACTGCACACCTAAACTGATGCCATCTTGCCTCTATTTCCCCTGGGATATAATTTTAATTTTCAAATGTTCATAAAATGATTTTATTGTTTACTTCTACTTTAAATTCATAGTCCTGTATATATATGCATATATACATATATATACATCCAATGTATATATATATTACATCATTGGATGTAATGTATATATATCAGAACATATCTATATGTACTTTTTAATAGTTTTATCTTTTATTCCTTACCAATAAATAAATTGTATACTTTATTTATCAGTAATTGAAAAATTAGTATTTAATTGTTCCACTGTGACAGTGAACTTATGTATTTTTCCATGAATCTTTATTCCACTTTGCTTCAGATATATTGAGGTGATATTAAGTTCTCATATCAGTCCATGTTGGGTAGAATCAAATGTCATAAATGAATGATAGTATATAATAAGAGATTATTTTCAAAGATGTGGACAACAGCTAAAAATCAGAATATTGTGCAGAACTCAGGAGTTAGTAAGTGCTGGACACTGACATGTTAGAGTTTGATGGTTAAGTACATGTATCAAATTGGTTGGGTTATAGTGTCCAGTTATTTGATCAAGCAAGCACTGATGTGATTGTTACTATGAGCATATTCCATGTTTTTAAATCATTTGTAGTTTGATTGCATCTATAGCTGAGTGTATCTACAATCAACAAAGGAAATTGCCTTTGTTCAGACAGCTAGAGCTCCCTGGACTGCTCTGGGTCAGAGCAAAGCATCTTGGGGTCTCCAGAGCATCAGTGCCTAAGCCAGGCCACATCAAAGTTGTAAAGTAAATGCCCATTGGATCATGGAACATTGCCATGGACAACTGTTTAATGATATTTGGTGAGATTCTTGTACACATGCCTCTGGGAATCTAATTTCTTAAGGCTTTCAAAGACCTATTAATTTTTCCATTGCTGTGGAAGTTTATATTCTGCTCCTCTAGAACAAATTTCTTTCAGGCATAAAATAGATAAGTCAGAGGACGTAAATACATGGCTTAGCTTTTGTGGGTTTTCAAATTCTTTTGGTTATTTTAGTTTAAGCCAGCATGAAAATGGTAAATCTGCATTCAAATGTCCCAGCTTGCTTTTCTGTGGAATAAAGATCCACTTCTCCTTGTAAACCTGATGGGTTTAATGAATATTTAAAATCCACTCTCCTCACACATCTGTCAAAGTTTCTAAGGCATTTTGAAATGTCAAAATTATTTTGGCGAGTTCACCTAGTTTTTCTCGAGTTACTGGTTTGTAATTCTCTGTGATTACTTCAGATTTAGATAATGGAGAAGAAGTAACTGAATAATATCTCAAGGTCAATTCTTCCTGATGTAGCCTTAATCTAACCTGAAGGCTACTCAGACATCTTGGCCACTCATGACATTTTGGTTTTGAGAGAATCCCACTAAGCATGCTTTAGGGTGGTTATGTATTATTACATTTATTTCATCTCATTTCATTCTTAGGATGATAAATTTTCTTGCTGTATAACATAATTTCATTAGTGTAAAATGCTTTGGTGCATTATATACAAGCCTAATTTTGGGTGAAAATAGTAGAGTTAAAGTTAATGAAATTTTCAGGAATATCACCATTCATGTTTGCTATCAACAGTAAGAAGATTTTCCTATGTTCCAAACAAACTACCTTCAAGGAATAGACCAGATTCATCAGTTTCAACTAAGGTAAGTTTATGGCATAGCACATTCTTAATTTTGAATATCTCTAGTAGAATATTGGACTTATGATATAAACTGTACATTATCATTAAGAACATAAGTTTTTATTATGCTGTAGCATACACAAACAGGAATTCAGAGTATTTATTCAATTTATCAAAGAAATAAAGTGATAATTTCACTATATTTTTGTAGTGATTGTACAAAAATCAGATTAAATATTAGTGTTAGGAATTGTCTGAAGATATTTGATCTATCATCAAAATAAATTTTTTACATTAATGAATTATAGAAATTGAATTTAGTAGAAAACTATTAATTCTGTGTTGAGCTTACTTTTTTCCTAATTATGTCTTTATTGGAGTTAGTTATATATATTTGCAGGAGAATTTCTGTGGTTACCAAACTGCTCAATCAAAGAAGAAAAAATGTTAAAGAAAAAAGTGATGTGTGGCATGAACCATGTATGACACTAGGATATGGCATACTACTTCATACAATCCTTTTTTTTCCTGAATTATGTAATAATTTCTTAATTGTATAGTTCAAGAAAATGAGATTTAAAGAGATTAAGCAATGAGCTTAAAGCTTGTAACTGCTCAGTTTGTTTTAGACTCCTCCACATATCTTCCTTTGAATTTGTTGCCACTGTTTTTATCATGTGCAAAGTGGATGTTTTAGATATCATTACTTTCATTATTCATGACTTCAACTCTTTTACAGGCATTTTACTCAATATTTGGCCAAAAATGTTCATTTTAATGACAATTGTTCTTCTCAACTGAATATACTCACTTTTGCCTTTTACCTCTGTTAACAGCAGTGATCAAAGTAGTCTGTTCCCTTGGAAGGTAGGATGGGGTTTTATGTGCTTTTTTGAATTAAATATTTATTATGATCTAGAAAACAAACTAGAATCTTGACCTAAGGGACGCACATTTTAGAGAAACTGAAGTACAATTATTTCAAAATGATTTGGAACCGGAGAATTGGATTTAAATTATCTGCAAGTTAGAGTTTTACATAAATATTCAGAATATCAATTGTGTGAACTGGTAACTTGCCAAATTCCATAAACTTTTCTGCTTAGCTGAGGTTTCCCAGCAGTTCCTCCCACTGCTGCACACCATGGCACCTTCCCCCATCCTGCTCTGCTCTTGTGCATGAGATGTAGCACAGAATTGAGTGAGTTTCAGATGCCTATCTGCAGTGTCAACAGTGTATAACATACAGATTCTGAAAAATTATGGACTTGGATTATTTGAGTGATCTTGTGTAAGTAGTTCAACAAACTACTTATATAGCAATTACCTTTAAATCAGTTTATTTTAGGTAACTGTGTATATCAGAAAACAATATACTATTTCTTAACAAGCAATTGGTGTTAGTCTGAATAAATTAAATAAATGACAATGAACCATTCCTTAATTATTCAATACTATTTAATTGCATTCAACTGCTAAACACTCTGTGCCTGATATAATCTTGGTAGCTTTAAAAATTTGAATTTACCACTTTAAACTGGAATCTTTACGTATTTGTATTTCTAATTCACTTTCAAATGATTCTTGGAAATTTTCCAGTTCACACTGGAAGATGAAAAGTTGACTTTATGGCTAAAGTCTTACATTTAAATATATGCAAAATAGTTTTATTTTTATCAGGCAAATGACACATGTTGTTTGACAAATAATAGAATTAACAGGAATAAAATATATTACTGATAATCAACCTAACACTTAAAATGAAATCTCTAATCATCTAATTGAATAAAATCCCTAATTATGTTTCTTATAAAATGATTCCACATATTTTAATAAAATGAGAGATGTTAAAAAAGAAAAAGCAGCATAATTCTGCAAATAAAGACAATTAAAAATTTTATATATGTGTTTCCACACACTATTGTAGTAAATTTTAAATTATTGCAATCAGACTGTACATTTTTATGCAAATTCATTTTTTTCAATCTATTTAGATACTCAGCAAAATATACCAAGCTGAAATACATGGAAAGCCACAGTCACATCTCAGAATTCATTCTTTGAGGTCTTTCTTATGACCAGGTCATAGAAATATTTTCTTTGTGCTCTGTTTATTCTGTTATGTTTCCATCTTGGTAGGAAACCTGCTTATTCTTGTCTCCATTTGATGCAGCATGCTTTTTCACCAACCCATGTACTATTTCCTCTGCCATTTATCCTCTACGGACATCTGCTACACCTCTAATGTTACACTCAAACTCATCAGTGACTTGTTAGTGGGGACCAAAACCATTTCCTATGGTAATTGCATGTTATGGGTCTTTACCATACACTTCATTGGAGGTATTGAGATCTTCATTTTTACTGCCATGGCCTTTGATCACTATGTTGCCATCTGCAAAGTTCTGCACTATATGATTATCATGAACAAGACAATATGCAATCTTCTACTCTTGGCTGCTTGGGTGGGAGAGGCTGTTCTTTCAATCCCTCACTTGTCTATAACAATCTAGTTGCCCTTTTGTGGCCCAAATGTCATTGATCACTATTTATGTGATATTTTCTCACTGCTAAAAGTTGTTGCCTGTACTGATTCATACTTCACAGGTGTCCTTGTGGTTGCCAATTGAGGTATCATTACCTTGGTAACCTTTGTGTGTTATTTATTTCTTATGTCATTATAAAATTCATTTTAACAAATCATTCAGCTGTGGGAATTCACAAAGCCCTTTCTACTTGTGGGTGTCATATCACAGTGGTTGCATTAGTCAGCCACAGGGTTGCCTTTTGAAATATACCAAAAATTGGTTGGTCTTTATAAAGGGTATTTTTGGGGGTAGAAGCTTACAGTTACCAGGCCACAAAGCATAAATTTCTTCCCTCACCAAAGTCCATGTGTTGGAGCAAGACAGCTGCCAATGTCTCCAGTGTTCAGGCTTCTGGGTTCCTCTGTTCCCAGAGCTGTGTTTCTCTCTGGGCTTAGCTTCTGTTTCCTCCACAAGTTCAGCTGTAGACCATGAGGCTCTCTATGCTTAGTGTCTCTCCACAAGGCCAGCTGTACACTATCAGGCAAACGGCTCGCTCCAACATCAGTACTCCATGTCAAAAATGTGCTTCTCCAAATCTGCTGCCTTTTGTTTAGTCTTTTATACTTGAGACAATGCCCCACCTAGGGGTGTGGCTCAATGTCCCACTGACATGGCAGTTAATGCCCTAATCATAACGTAATCATGCCCAGATTAACAGATCAGTTTACAAGCATGATTCAATATATATATATTTTTGGAATTCATAATTACATAAAACTGCCAAACCATTACAGTGGCTGTCATATTCTTTGTGCCTTCAGTCTTTGCTTACATTCAACCACCTAACTCTTACCCTGAGGATAAAATATTTGCACTATTTTATACCATCATTGCACCTATGTTCAATCCTCTAATTTGTACTCTCAGAAATACAGATATGAAAAATGCCATGAGAAAGATTTGATGCCAAGTGTTATTTTCCAATGAAGCACACAATTAATGTGGAATCAAAAAATAGAAACTACCACAAATAATCATTCTTTACTCTCCTGATACAATGGATGAGGTCATTTAGACTTACAGGTCTCATGCAATTCAATATTAATTCTACCATACAAAAGTGATTTAGAAACATAATTAGGTGAAGAATTTTGATGAAGTTGATGGGTAGCTGCAAAGAAATCATCTAGTTCAAAGCAATTAAAGGAATGTTATATTTAGGAATAAATTTTAAGGAAAAATTATGGCACATTTTATTTAAAAGTTCACATTGCTAGAAAGGTCACATGGTGAAATCTTACTACTTTCTGTTTTAATGGAGAACTTAAATCTATAGTTTAAGCAATAATTTCAAATTTTTATATTTCTTATTTATTCATACATCCTCTTGAAGCCTTCAAAATTAAGCAATAAGGAATACATATAACACATCTTACTTACTGTGTTTCCTGGGGGTCAACACTTTTGAATTGCCATAAAAATATCTAGGAAAATAGAATGAAAATCAACAATTCAGAAGGCTGATTAAACAATTATTGGTGACCCCTGTTGACCAGAATTGAAAATTATTTCCCATATACTTTAAGGAACTGAATTATATAATGCAAGCGGTGATTCACCCCTACCTACCTAAAACTGGTAAGTAAATGGATAGTAATTAGTTCCATAAACAAAGACATTTCATACTAATATGAAAACAAAATAACCAAAAAAATGTGTTCTAATAACAAAATAATCTACAAGCAAAAACATTCTGATACAATAAATAAAGCAAATAATCTTGTAAATAACCCATAGTTGAGATTTCAGGGAAATAGTACCTGAAGAAACCAGAAGAAAATTTGATAAATTGCCATTCCTTAAAAATGATCTCTTAGGACACTGAGCATTTATATTAAAGGAGAAGGGAATAGATTAGAGGATTATATTAAAAGAAAAATAATTAAAATACAGAAGGTGATTCAGAATACATACATACAGTACAAGAGTTGCACTCATTCTGGAAGCAATGTACAAATAAGGATGAATAATAGGTATAAATAGTGGTGGAGATAAATTTAAGTATGGTTCTTATAGTTGAACAGAATTTGTCAAATTATTATATAATGGAACAAGACTTTTTCCAGTTTTAACTTCTCTTTGGAAAACCTTCATAAAAAATATGTGAAAGGCTAAAGATTTGAGGGAAAGTTTTGGATCAGGAAACATTTTATTACCATACTATTTGTATTTCATTATTTAAGAAAGAGAAAAATAAAATCTTCTTATTTAATAACTCATAGTGTAACAGCACTTTCATTTTAAAAAATTCTAACAAGTATTCAAATATAACAGCTTTATAAAAGTGTGTAACATTTCACATATGGAACATTTCTTATGGTACTAAAAATTATGCATTAATGATGAAATATGTGACATCTAAAAAGACAAATGCTCTAACATATATCCCCAAGTGAGAGAATGAAACCTGGCAGACTATCACCATTCTGTAATATCCTTTTAGTTATTTATTTTCTCTATCAAGGAAATATTACTATCCCAATTAATGCTGACTCCAACATTTAAGAACAAGATCATATAAACCAATCTCTCTTCATGCCTTGGTTCTCATTTCTCCAGACTTTTCTCCCTACCCCAGGTACTTGTAGTTTCTAAATAGAATGTTTGTGTTACTTCCACACAGTTCTTTCTATATTTTCACTTCCACACAGTTCTTTCTTTATTTTTAAAATATTTTTCTATTTTTAAAAGATATTTGATTACACAAATGTTACACAAAAAATGTAGAGATTCCCATATTCCCCATTCCCCTAACCATCCAGAACCAACTACATAAACAATATCCTTCATTAGTGTGACACATTCATTGCAATTGATAAATTCACCCTGGGGCATAGCCATGGAGAATGGACCATAGTTCACATTAAAGTTTACACTCTCTCTCACATAATTCTGTTGGATATGGGAAGATATATAATGGCATATATCTGTCATTGTAATGCCATTCAAGATGATTCCCAGGTCCCCCAAAAAAAACCTGCATTACACCTGTCTTTCCACTGCTTAGCCCCCAGGCCTTCAGGGACCACAGCCTCCACATCAATGCTGCCATTTATTCCATTGCTAGAATCACAAGTCTATTGTAGAATA
>PVKH010044291.1:0-10620 GCA_004027955.1 Chaetophractus vellerosus | reverse complement strand
TACACCTACAAACTCCAGCACCAAGTATAGGTTTGAATAGAAGGGACAGATGAGCCGTGTGCAGGGAAGACATAGTTGAGTCCAACTCTGTCACCCTCAGGAGCACAACCTCCATAGTAGGGTCCACTGGCAAGGCACCAAACTCCAGAGCTATCCGCCCAGAGCAAATTATTTCTACTTCATTTTTATTACGTAAGCAGTTCATTTCTCATTGTAAAAAGCTTGGTACAAATAGGTCATCATATAAAAATATAAATCAACAATAATTGGAAGAGCTAGTGATAATCACTATTAAAATTGTAGATATGTTTGAAATCATATTTTCATCCTCCCTCTGATTCCCCTCTCCCCCGCCCTTCCCCTGCTTTCAGACAGCTAGGCAGGTGCGTACTCATTGCCTGGGGGTGAGACATATAAAAGAACTGCAAATAGAGAAAACATTTCTTCCGCCCTTTGGTTTTCAAAAGCCTAAAATCATCTGGGACCTGGAGTACGACAGGCATGCAAAGGATATTTCAGAACTTGAGAGGGGCTTGAGAAAGTAGAAAAATAAATAAATAAAAGAATCCCTTGGGTCAGATAAACAGCCGTGTATGTTTTCTTTGTGTTGATATTTTTTTAATGGCTCCCCTTTAAACGCTGTTTTACATTAAATATTGACTGCTCACACATGTCCATATAGCAGAGGAGTAAGTAATTGGGAATAGCCGTAAATCGGCCACCTGCGCCCACTCACCACCTTGGGCCACAGAAGGCTACCAGTACCTGCATGTTCCTCCTGAATCCCCCTGCCCTTCGCAGCCCACCTCCCACAGCCTCCCTGGATTTCCTGACTTCTCTTTATAGTGTCAGCCTCCTACGGGCACAACACACAGCCCCGGTGTAGAACAAGTGTGGTGACTATTTTAGTCTCCAACCATCCTTTCTAAACACTTGGGGAGGCTCAGCACATTAAAAAAATAAAGTAGCCTCCTGTCACTTTTGTTCCAAATACTGGCTCCTTTCTAATTGGACTGCCCAGCCCCATGTAACAGTCAGAACTGCAAGACTGACTTGGCTTTGTCTCTTCTCTCCTCACCCCTGGACCACAGTGTGTGGGGTGAGTGTACGGGGCTGTAGCCCTGAGTGGGCTGCAGAGGGCTAGAACTTTGCTCATGCCTGCTCTCTAGGGCTCTTCTGTGCTTTTATGCTGGACCCCTTGGCAGGGGATTAGGGAGAATGCCTCTACTCTAATGGCCACTCACAGCTCTGTCCTGTTCCCAGAATGTCCAGGAGCCCAAAGCCATTGCTCATCAGCTTTCCATGTGCAGGGCTCCACCTGGTCCAGGAAATGTGGACTGAACCCAGGATCACTGCCCTTCCTGGCTCTGCCTTCTTCCCTTGTCTTCCAGACCTCCCTACCCCAAGTCAGAACTCCAAGTCACAGTCCAATTGAGCTTCTTTCAGGACTCTTAGCCACTCATCCTCCATGTTTTCCAACTGCAAAGAACATTGCAAAGCTGGGTAGAGTGCCCTTGAAGTCTCACTCAGTCTTGGGAGCTGATAGTAGCTTACCCCTTCCAGAGGGTGGAGGCGCCCACAGCCTGGCAACAGAGTTCTTCAAAGAAAGCTTCTCACCGGTCTGATATTTGGCCCCTTTATATATTCTCCACGTAGGTGAGGAGACTTGAGAGGCCTGGGATAGGTCCTAGAGCCTCCAGTAATTTCTAGCATCTCCTATGCAGACCTGCCATATGCAATTTTGTCCCCCACTCATGTTGGTTAACTGATAGGCAGTTCAACTGATTTTTTAGATTTCCAAGTTTTGGCCAACCTGATGAACATAAAAAGGTATCTCATTTACTGCTTACTAAATGAGATTGAATACCTTTTCATATATTTTCAGGTTCTCTTTGTGGTAAAATCTTTTAAGTCTTTTCCTCATTTTTCCTATTGGGTATCTTGTTTTTTATATATGGATTTGTAGGAATTATTTATGTATTCTAGATGAAAAGCCTTTGTCAATTATATGCTGCAAATATCTTCACAAATATCCACTTTTATTTGAGACTTAATATTTTCTATGTATCTTTTGGTAACTATAAATTCTTAATTTGAATGTAGTCAAATTTTATGTTTCTTTTCCTTAATGGCTTATCATTATTCTTTATTCTGGTTAAGAATTTTTTTTCTTATTCTGAGGACAAGATGTTCTCCTAAAATGTCTTGTAAAGTGCTATAGCTTTGCTTTTGGCATTAAAGTTTTTCAACCATCTAGGTTTAATTTTTGTATGCAGTGTTTGGTTCTGTTTTCTAACACTCGTCTCAGCACCATGTAGTCCATATTTTCCTACACATCTGCAAAGCCATCTCTGTTATAGATGAAAATTCTAAGTACTTAAGGGCTACTTCTGCATTCTTTATTCTTTTCTTTGGTTGATGTGTCTGTTCTTGCCCCAATTCCACTTGGGCTTAGCCACCAGAACTTTATGATAATTCTCAGTAGATATGTTTTTCCATCTTCTTCTTCAGGCATGGCTTGGTTATTCTTGACTCTAGCTCTTCCATATAAATTTTAGAATCAGCATTTAAATGTCCTCAAAAATACTGTTGGCATTTTCATAGAAACTACGTTAAATCTGTAGATTGGTTAGAGGAATAGTTACTTCCTTAAAATTTTTATGTATTCTTATTCAGCTTTATATTTTATGGCTTCATTTATTCTCACCTTTAATCTTTTAAAAAATATTTTTATAATTTCCAAAGAAAATCCCCCTATCAATTTTGTTTACAACTATTTTATTATTTTGGATTTTGTAAAAGATAGCTTCAAAAAATTTGTATGTTCTTATTGTTGCTGAGATGTAGGTTTACAAGTGATTGCGAATATTTATATTATATCCAGCAACCTAGATAAACTCTCAATGATTTTAATAATGTATCTAAATATTCTTTAGGGCTTTCTAGGTAGACAATGAAATAAGATGCAAATAATAACAGCTTCTTCCTTTTTAATCTTTCTACATTTCATTTTATTTTTTTGTGTTTCATTGAGCTGGTTTTCAGTATATTGACTTCCAGTTCAAAACTAAATGAAGGAAGTGAGAGAAAGTAATCTTTTGCATGGTTTTAAAAGGGAATGATTTTACCTTTCACCTATTGGTATGACATTTCAACTAAGTTGGGTTTTTTTTGAACGAATAGTCTTTGTCAGTGTGAGGAGGTCACTTTCTCTTCCTAATTTGCTAAAGGTGTGTGTGTGTAAATATATATATATATCCTTTTTTATATATTTATATATTACCCTTTTTTTAAAAATCAAGAATAGATGTTTACTTTATTCAATGCTTTTTTTTCATCTACTAAAATGATCGTGTAATTTTTTGTGATTAATGAATTTATCTTTCTAATGTTAATCCAGTTGTTCATTTCTAGGACAAATCCAATTTATTTATGATATAATTATTATCCTTTATACATAGCTGGATTGCTTTGTTGATATTTTGGTTAGGATGTTTGCACCCATATTTAATAAGATTTACTATCCCTGGCTGATTTTGATATTAAGGTTAGCTATTCTCATACAATTAGTTGGAGTGAATTTCTTCATTTTCTGTTCTCTGAAAGAGTTGTATGTACTGGTTTGGAATTATTTGTTGAATTCTGTGCTGAATTAATTTTAAAAACCACCTGAGCCTGGTGTTTTCTTTGTGGGAAGATTTTTAAACTCTTCGTTCAGTTTATTTATTTCTTCTTGAGTCACATATTTTTTTTTAGGATTTTGAAGATTTAATTTGTTTTCAAATTTATTGGCATAAAGTTGTTAATCCTATCTTTTATCTTCTCAAACTCTACAGCATCCTTACTTATGTCTTATTTTTTAAATAATTCCTAATAGTTTGCTTTTTATCTCTTTTTCTCCCTTGCTCTCTCTCTTTTTCTCTCCTCTTCAATATTGCCAGAGGTTTGCCAGTCTTGGTATTTTATTCTTTCTACTTTGGGGAGGTTTACTCTATTATTCTCTTACTAATGTCCTGTGCTAGATGCCAATTCATTGATTTTTCACAATAAGACTTATGTTATACCAGCCTGATAAAATCTGTTGATAATCTGCCTTATGAACCAATAAGCGGTCAACTTTCATAAATGTTCCATGTATGTTTGGAAGAATATATTTTTCGTTTGCAGGCTGTAATATTCTGATACCAACACGAAAGGTCTTTTTTTCATTCTCTTATATTTTCCACTGCCTAGAGGAGGTATTGAATTGCCGAGCAATGTTCAGATATTCGTGCTAATGCGCCTAAAGGGTGCTTAGTGTACGCCTATGCATGGACGTTGACCAGGCCTTAAGAGTAGAGTGACTGGCGACACCAGCACAGTCCCGGTTCCCAGACATGCACCCTAGAGTCTGGAGGGAAGAGAGGTGTGTGCTCATGTAGTTGCTTCGTCATTGTTGTGTTAAGAGACACAAAGGGAGTGCACTTGTGATGGGGGAGGCTCTGTCTGAGCTCTGGTACTGAGGCCATAGCAGGCTAGTCATCACTAGCTGTACCCAAAGTCCAGACACAAAAATATAGAAAAGAGGCAGGGGCGTATGAGTCGTCAGGAAGGGAATGAGGGCCTGTTCTTCCACCCTGTGTGTCTTCCACCTCCTTCCCTTCCCTGTGCCCGTGCTTCCCAGCTCCTTTCCTTCTTTTCTCTTTTCCCCCTCATCTGCCCATCTGCCTTTTAGGTTCTCACCCCCATGGTCGTCTTCCTTTGTAAACATATCGTATGCTCAGGGGAGACCCCACAACTCTGTGGGTATAGTCTGTTCAGCAGAGATTGGAATACCACTCACACTCCATAAATTGATTTTTTCCAATCCAAAAGCTACGTGGTTAATTAAATTTTTCTCTTGACAGTTTGCTTATATAAATATCAAAGAATATTTTTAAAGAGTTAACATGCTATGTCTATTATTCTAATGAATGCCATCCTCCAAAATAAGGTCCAAACTAAAGTCACTTTCATCACACTAGTTTCATTTTCTTGGCTGCCAAAGCAAATACATTGCAAGGGGTTGGCTTAAATAATGGGAATTTATTGGCTCATGGTTTTGAGGCTAGGAGAAGCCCAAAATCAAGGCGATGCTTTGCCCCCAGAAGACTGTGGCATTCAGGGGCTGGCCGTCAGCGATCTTTGGTCCTTGGCTTTTCTGTCACATGGCAATGCACATGGCAGCCTCCTCTGGCTTCTCCCTTCTCTTCCGGGTTCCACTGACATTCTTCGCCTGGCTGCTCCTTCTGGCTTTATCAGTCTGACTTTTACTCTGCTTATAAAGTACTCCAGTAATCCAGATTGAAGCTCAACCTGAATCATTTAGACGGCACCTTAATTGAAGTAAAATCTTGATGAGATATTATTGACAATGGGCCCACACCCACAGGAAAGGATTAAGTTTAAGACTGTGTTTTTCTGGGGTACATAGCACCAAGCCTCCACAATACACAACAGTACATTTATATGGTTGTTGTTTGAAGTCACATGAGGTTGCTGTGGTTGTTGTTAGGTTGGTTACACTGAAGACTCCTATTGCCCTGACAGTCAATTAAAATCACTGGTCATTTTTATTATATAGCTGATGAGCCATGTCTCCCCCAGTTGGTACTTGAATACCCAGCATTTTTGACCAAAGAGTACTACATAGTGGCTATCAGGCTCCTTATCAGCTTCAGCCCATTCATCCAGCCTAGCAAGTCACCCTTGGAATTTGTTTCTTCTTTTCTCTTTTCCTTCTTGCTTTCTTCTGGTTTTGATTGTGTTAGACAATGCATTGGGTAATCATCACAACTCCCTCTCATTTTCACCCCTGATCAGCAGGCCGTCCTTTTCCTCATCAAAGCCACTCATTAAAATGGCCAACAGGAGAGGAACAAAGAGAGAGGTAGGAAGGGCACCATGAGACATGCCCCACCAGGTGGACATCCATCCCTTAGTCATCAGTTCTAATACCTTTAAGCTCATCTTAATTGCATCATCAGCCAGTCCACACGGCTAGGATGAAAATCTTTATCGTACACTTGGCTCAAATGTAGACACTGTCCTTCAAGCCTTCTGCATCCCTTGTATTTATCCATCCAGTGAAATGAGCTTAGCCTGGCATGACTTCTTCATAATGAGCCCATTTGGACTCATGGTGACCTCCACCTTCTTGTTTAAGTGCTCACCAACCATCCTAAGAAAATAATCAAACTCATGTTCTCTCAGTGCTGACCTGCTTTCTGGGTGAGCGCATGTGAATCCTAATAGCCAAATCCAATGGTCATTTCAGCTCCTCTCTTGACCTTTCGGTGGCATTTGACACTGCCCACCATCCCATCTTTCTCAAGCACTAATTTGTGTAATTCATCATCTCATCTTTGAAAAGCCAGAACACTTATTTTTCCAGTTTTCTGGATGGAAATATCTGCTGTTTTATAAATGGTTTTTCAACATTACCAGTGATGACTAGTCTGTTTAATTTGTAAACTCTCTCATGGATTTGAGAAGCAGCTAATCCAGGCTGGAAGCTCTTTCTTCCACAACTTGATTCTCTTAACGCCTCCTCATGGTCTTAGGGCTTTAATGTTCTCCTAAATGTTCCTTTTCCAATTACCTGTCTGCAGGTTCTTCTCAAAGACAGAGAAGATGAAGCAAAATACAATGCCAGGAGATATTCTTTCTTGCTGTGGAAGAATGATTCAATAGTTCTTACACTTATTTAGGTGGTAGAACAACTAGAATATAAAATACTCTCTGTGGAACATCTCGATCTTGTGAAAGGTCAAGAATATTGAGAGCTTTTTTCATCTTATGGTCAATTTGGCTAACTAAAGTTATTATATAGGACAAGTACTTTATGTCCTATATAACATAAAAGTATAGCTATGAAAAAATATATCTTCCACAATCACAAGGTAGCAAAGTCATCTCCTTCTGGAGTTCTCTGCTAATAATTGCTTGCTTCTTGTTTGTTTGTATTTATTTGTTCATTCCTTCACTCATTGCGTTTTCTGTTAGAACTTAAAAAATCAGAGAAGGCAGTGGATGCCAGACAGTTAGAAAAAAGAATTACTGGAGGAAAAATGAAAAGTTGAGACTACTTTACCATTCCAGTTAATTTTGATGAGTTGTAAAAGAACAAAGGAAAGCAAAGATACAAGGATCCAAGGAAACTTTGGTGTCGCACAGGACACCTACTAGACTGGATGCCAGCCAATTGGGAAGGCTTCGGACAAGCCCACTATCTACTCAAGACAAGTAGTTACCTGAGAGGAGATAGTTCCCAATCTGTTGTTCTATCCTGGGATTAGTGGCCTTTTTCAAGGAAAAAGTCATAAAACCTATTATTCATTTCTCATACCCCTCCCTCCATAGTCCATAAAAGGATTAAATACAGTGGGTCCTTCACCTAAATAAATACAGGTATCTGCAGAAAGTAATAAGATTTGTAAGAAGTCAGATGGCTGCAGTTATTTCTTTTGTATTTGGGTTTTGTCCCAAATGCCAGTAGGCTCCCTTCTGTTTCCTTGAAGTTAAGTAAATTTTCTTGGTACTATCTTACTGTAAATTGTGTGCTGTTTCTCTCCCCACACCCACCTCTGAGATGTGGTGTGTTGTTTCAGTTTGTAGGTTCCTGTTTTCTTTTAATTATAGAAAGTATTCTTTCTATATTTTAATTTTTTTCTGTTCTAGTTTCCCTTCTTTTTCTTGGAGATCCAATTATACATACCTTGAACCCCTTCTTCCTACTTTTGTTGTCTCCCCGCATTTTTCCCTCAATTCTTTGCATTATGATGTATTGTTACTCACTGTTAGTAGAAGCCGCCCTGCCTCAGAAGAAAGGCCACGATTTTTTTGGAATGGTGAGAGCTATCACTTTTTCTGCTTGCTAAGATTAGCAGTTGTGAGGCTGTGGCCCCCAGTGAATTCTCCTCTACTATGACACATTTCTAGACTGCATCTCTCAAAGGCACTCTGTATACATGTTTCCTTGACTAAGCCCACTTTCCCTGCTTCTTTTCTTCTTCCTGCCTCTGCATTCCTCTTTACCAAGCACAGTCTTCCCTTTTGTGCTGTGCCAGCTTCTGTGCAGAGCACCTCAGAGATGCTCACACTCCCTCAGAACCCCCACCCTCCCGTCCAGGCTTTATCGAACTTGGCAGCCCATCTTCATGTACTGTGGTTCAACATCTGCATGGTTCCTCATTTCATCCAAGATGGAATATAATTATATTTTTCCCCTGTCTTCATTGTCTTGGGTTCATTTTGGTTCAAGAGACAGGAGACGTTTATAACTAAAATTATCAGTGGGGAAAATTTTTGTTTCTAATGGACTCAGCACTTAAAAATTCAAAGTGTAAGACAAATATAATATGTTGATTCTCTCCATTTTAATTGTCATGTAATTACATATGATTTCTTGTGTGCTTATAATATTCTACCTGGAGATACATACCCCCAGTTAGACTGCCAATGTCATGAGTAGTGATTCATCTAGCAATTGTTGGTTGAGTTAAATCGGTTCCATTAGAGAAAGGGTCTTATGCTTGCTCATTTCATCCAAAAATATAATAGTCTTTGGGTTGGCAGGAGAGATGATCACATTGATTTGACATATAAGGACAATTTTAGGATGTTTGCTTGCTATCATTTCATATGGTAGAGTTTTTTTTTTCCAATTTTCAAAATGAGCTTCTATCATATCCATGTATCAAATCCTCTTCAGGTTGGTTCTAACTGAAAATAGACAAACATGTGGGACATAATGAGGGCAGCCCTCCCAGCTTCCATGGAAAACTCTGGATTTCCATTGTTTCACTTTTCACGGATCCCTTTATTTACTGTCCTCTTCTGTATTTTCATAGACTCCAGAGAAATCTGTTTGACAATTAATAGAGTCAGTCTTGAATACATCTTGCTTCATATTTTTCATACACTCTTCTATTTTCCTGTACATAAATAATGCCATCGAATTTTGGAACAGGAAGTGACCTTAGGAACATTCTACCCCAGCTCCCTCCCTTTACAGATTAAGGAACTGTGGCCAAGATGCTGAGGAAACTGTACACATTCTCAGCTGGCTAATGGTAAAGCTAATTTTCCTAAGATCCAGACTTCTGTTCTTTCCACTACACCCACTGCCTTTGGTTAATTCTGCCTGAGGTCAAACAACACTTAAAACACCCTGAAAATGCTCACTTATAAGCGTTGCCCACGTTTAAACTTGAACTTGAGTGTCAGCTGAGTAGACAAGTACATCCAATGCAACTGCAATCATGTCCTTGGAAATTTATAACATCGCCCTCAAGCTCAACAACTGTTGGCAGCTACCCAAACTTCAGTTTTACCTCCAAGTGAAAATAGAGTATAATGTACATCATTAGCATAAATATGACATTTAAGTAACATTTAGGGCATGGGAGACTTTGTGTTCCTGGGTGGTGAGCACTTTTTCTTTCACACAGATGTCCTTTCTTTATGTTTACAACAATCTCAAATTCCTCTCTCCCCAGAAGACTATATTGAGCAGAATATTTCCACATTGTCACTAAGGTTTTTTCTGTTTTGAACAATACTTATTTTTTTTGGAGTTACCAGGGATTGAGCCCTGCACCATGTACATGGGAAGCAGGCACTCAACCAGTTGAGCTACATCTGCTACCCTGAACAATACACTTTTGTATCAGATAAATGGTGAAAAAATGGACCATAGAAGATTATCGAAGCTGCTAATACTAGTGATGACAACAGAGTTCTTAACTACAGGTGGAGCAAGAAAAATTCTTGAAGGCAGACCATTATTCAAGTTCACATAGTTTGAGTTCCAGTGGTCAGCTGGATTGTAGTAGCAAAAAATGAAGCCACCCCTATCTTCTGGAGTCAGATAGAAAAGATTTTCCTTGTGGCCAAGAATACCAGCAGATCAAGCATTGAAGAGGCAGAATGCAAGAGGGTGAGGGACTCATGACATTTTAGGCAACACCACTGACCCAAGCCTGACTTCTCTGATGGCCAAGAGAGCAGCCAAACACAGGAAGTAGAGGCATGCTCCTCTGTGAATAAAACAAGCAACCAGAAGAGGTGATCGCCAACACCTCCACCAAAAGCCCAGAGAGAAACCTGGCAATAGAAGCTTTCCATCTGGAGTTTCCCAACACCAGGACTTAGCAACGGATAAAGGAAGTGCATATTCTTATGTGAAGCTTTGGGGCAGAGTAGCTCGCAGTCCTTTGGGGTTTTTTTTGGAGGGGTGTCTATGACCAGTTTGGTAATTTCCTGACTTCTATAGGGTATGTGCTTCCTGCCACTCTCTGCTCCTGTGGCATTGGGGTTTCCAGGGAGGTGCCTTCCCAACCAGCTGCCCAGCACAGGTCCAGCTGCTACCCTCTGCCCCTTGGGAACCTGAGCAATCCTACTTTCGTTCTGATGGAAGAAATGTCCATGTGGTTAGAAAGGAGGGGGACTGCCGATGGAGTAGGAGAGATCGTTTGAGAAACAAATTTCATTTTCTGCTGATTGTCTCTTTTATTCTTTCTGCACTTTGATTAGAGACTGCAAGAGTTGGTTCAAATAAGTACACTTTTCTTAACTAGAGACTGAGCTGCGCACCTCGTG
>PVKH010044290.1:0-10619 GCA_004027955.1 Chaetophractus vellerosus | reverse complement strand
GCTAATATATACTGGGATAGACTTACCAGAAAAATAGATTTTAAAAGAAAATAAATTACTAGATGTAAAGAGAGACATTTTATACTTATAAAAGAATTACTCCATCAGGAAGCTTTACAATCATAAGCACATATATATATATATACATCTAACAGAACCCTAAACTACCTGAAGCAAAACTGACAGAATTGAAGAGAAAGATATCCTAGTCAACAATCACAGTTAGATACTTTGATACCCACTTTTGATAATGGATAGAACAACTAGGCAGAAGATCAATAAAGTTATAGAAGACTTGAACAACATTAATTAATTTAAAAGGCTAAAAATCATACAGAGAATATTCTCTCACCACAAGTGAGTTAAATTAGACATCAATAACAATGGAAATACAGGAAATCTACGAATATGTAGAAACTAAACTTTATACACATAAGTAACTGGTGGATTGGAGGTATGTACCCCAGGAAAACATGTTCTTAATCCTAATCCATTCCTGTGGATTTGAATCCATTGTAATTAGGTGACTTCGGTTGAGGTGACTTCAGTTGAGGTGACTTCAGTTAAGGTGTGGCCCACCTGAGTCAGGATGGGTCTTAACTCTATTACTAGAGTCCTTTATAAACAGAATGAAATTCAGGCATTGAAGAGAAAGCCACAGGGAGCAGCCAGAAGCTGGAAGTCAACAAAACCCAAAAGAGAAGGCAGGAGAGGCCACTAAGTGCATTGCTATGTGACAGAAAAGCCAAAGACCAAAGGATCACGGCACTCTGCCCTAGAATGCCACAGTCTTCTGGGAGAAAGCATCGCCTTGATGATGCCTTCATTTTGGACTTCTTTTAGCCTCAGAACTGTGAGCCAATACATTTTTGTTGTTCATGCCAACCCATTGGTATTTTTTTAGCAGCCAGGGAAACTAAACAATAACCAACAAATCCAAAAAGAAATCACAAAGGAAATTAGAAAACACTTAGAGATGAATGAAAGCAAAAATACATAATACTAAAACTTCTGGCATGCAGTTACAATTGTGCTTAAGGAGAAATTTATAGAAGTAAATGCATACATTACAAAGGAAAAAAGATCCCAAATCAATAACTTAAATGTCCACCTTAAGAAACTGGAAAAATAATTAAAAACTACATCAAAAGCAAGTCAAAGAGAGGAAATACTAAAGATTAGAACCTAAATAAATGAAAGAGAGAATAGAAAACAATAAATAAGGATTTATTAATTCTTCCAATGAACCAGGCAAGTGTGATTGCTATCCTTAAGCTGTAGATGGAGAAACTAAGGCAGGGAAGTTAAATAACTCTCCAAAGTTATCTAGGTAATATCAGAAGAGCTGGAATCCACAGCCAAGCAGTCTGATTCCAAAGGTGGATAACGCCAGTATGGTTTTTTGTTGTTGTTTTGTTTTGTTGTTTTTTGTTTTTTTTGTTTTTTGTTTTTATTCCTAGAAACCTACAGGATCTAAGTGCCTGAAATTACTCTCTTTAATCTTTGCAAAATAATCACCATGATAAAGATGACAAAATTGAGTCTGAGGAAAGATCCAAAACACAAAGTTTGATTTGAGCTCAGCTATCTTGACCTCAAAGTCCTTGTTCTTTACAGTAAACTGAGGGGTAATCACTTCATACATTGTATCTTTAAGAGGCAACATGTTAGAGTGTGTACCTGTGTACATCATTAATGCACAATATGTTCTATGTACCTTTTTCCCAGGTCCAAATAAAAATTAGTCATCTATATTCAAATTAAACGTCTCAAATGAGAGGGTGAACGATATCACAGCACAAGTTTCCGAGAACCTCTAATCCCAACAATCAGATAAACCACGTTTGGATGTAGAAGGAGTTACCCAAGTTTGCAGAATCCTAGAAAGACCACTTTGAAATTACGTTAGACAGACCCTCCTCCCCCCTTTAAGACTTTTATCAGAAGTGAGATGCTGAACTGAGATTTTCTTTGGTAGATTTTTCATAGATATTGATAGGATTTTCACACATCAGCATGAACCACATGATAAAGAATAAAAGAAAAGTCACAGTTGCATGATTTCTCCCTTGAATGGGGCACCTCTGGAACTCCCACACCCTGCTGTGAGATTGTAATTTGACATAATCACTTGGGAATACTGTTTAGTCCTGTCTGCTAAATTGTATCGACCAAGACTAAACACATGGCTAACATATTACCCAGCAATTCCACTGCCATGCCTACGTACTAGCAATGTTCTCTTTCTTGATCTGGCCTCTGTTTGCATGATTGTCTTCGGTTTGAAAATCTATTGAGGTTACACTTTGACCACATCTCTGTGTAGTTGTTATACTTCATAAAACTTTTTTTTTTCTTTTAATTCCCTCCTATTCGATGATTTCAATCAGTGACTGACCGGGTAGGGAGAATTGGCTGATAATTATGGTGAAATACATCATTCCAATTCTTTATTACCATAACAAGGTAGGTGTCAGAGCTGATAGGAATAGCCAGGCCTGTGTGCTCGAAAGCAGGGGCTGGTTACCCCATTAGCCAATCCTCTGCATTGTGTTTGCTGACGGGTGCTTATTGTCTCAATCTCTAACTTTCTGAACTGGTAGTTTAAAACATTTAATGATGTCTAAAGTCACTTAGAAGACAATATTCACTGTATTCACCTCTATCTTGTAGTAATCAATCAAAGGGAACCCTCTACCCCCATGTGCTTTTGATGAAGCTAATTCTTCCAGCTCGTGAGTATATATGTGAACAGTGCAATCCTCCGTGATCATCTCATGCCCGTGGACACAGTGCAGTGGGGGGTTCATAAATGGGTATGACCCACAGCAGGCAAATCAAGGCCAGCACAAATTCCAAAGCTTTTGTTTGATCTCTCAGAAATGTCCTCTTTCTCCCTAGACTTATGTGAGAGAAAATGCAGCCCCAGAGTATGAAAGAACTGTCAAAATTAGGGAGTGAGGATCCCAGGTGTCACTAGATCTGAGCCCTGAATTTAATCGTGCTTGAAGCCATACCCGGGCTACACTGTCAAGTTATAAAAGCCACCGCACTATCTGCTGTCTCAAGACCATTGGCCAGGGATTTTCAGTCTTTTGAAATGAGAGTCTGATCAAACATAGCCTTTTCTTCAACAATCTCCATAAATACTGTGTTTATTTCAGGGGTTCCTCCTTTTGACAGATACTTACACCTAATGTATCAGGAAAAAGCTGGGATTTTGGGAAAGAATGTGGAATTCCCAGGAGATTTAGCCTCTGACATCCCCTCCCTAAAGGAAGAAAGACAAAACAGAAGTCTTGGCACCTGTTCCATTGTCCTCTTGGTGTTTCCTTTTCCAGCTATGGCCCTTTCTTCCCATCCCTTAACCTCTCACAGAGACTAATGCGGAATCATGCCATGCGAGGCTGCTCTTATCTGCCACAAGGAATAACACATTTAGTGGTTCAGAGGGTAGAAGTTGGTGGCAGCAGAGAGAACGCATCTGACTGCTGATTCCATTTAAGGCAAATGGAGCATGGAGACCCATGCTAAAGAACAGAAAAAAGACCTTTAAGAAATCTCAGATTCAGAAACACGTATGAAGCATCTCTTCCTCCGAGTTTCGAAGCAGCCTAAGACTGAGCCCTTTACCTTTGGAAACGTCGCCAATGGCACAGGCAGTAAATACCCTTTTCGAGATGCAGGCATTAAGGAGTTAAGGAACCCCTGATTCTTTTTTCCTCTCTCTCTTTGGTATTTAGTTAATAAAAGGCACACATTTTAAAACTAATTTACCCTCTAAAAAATTAAAGCATTTTTACCACTGTTTGCTTTTCCAGTTTCTTTAATTTGGGTAATTGCTTAGTCAACGTTCAAAAATATATATTCTGTCTTAAAAAAACAGCCAAATATGACGGATCACCTTCATTTTCATTTCAGATTTGGCATGCAGGTCCCAGATTGTGTATTCTTTCCATGGCGCCACACCAGCGTCGGATACTTAATTAATTTCCTTTCATTTGTGCAGGCTTGCACTTAAAGAGACAGTGTCCCATTTTGATGGCTTGCTTTTGGCTGAAGTTCAAAAGTATCACTTCTTAAATCTCTCCTTTTTTTTTTCCTTCAAAATTTCCCAGAGTGCTATATAGAAAAAATAAAATGAAAACACCCTTGGTGTTTTGCTCCACCCTGATCCTTCTCGTCACTACCATTTCTATCGCTCTTATTTATTCTTCATTTAAACCAATCTTTCCTTAAAAAGAAAAAAAGATAGAAAAGAAAGGGAGAGAGAAAGACAGAGAGAAAAAGAGAAGGAAGCAACAAAAGAAAGCCCAAGGCTGCAGCTCTTCTTGTTTCACATCTCCCCTGGAACTTCCTTTCAAAGCTGGCAGTGAGGTACACTTGATTACACTAACTGGTCAGAATCATTGGGAATAATCAATGACATTTTGAATATTAAGATAATATTTTCCCACCTCACCTGAAGACCTGCAATCTTCTCGTCAGATATTCCACACCACCTTCAAGGCATATGAAATGTATGCAGTTGGACATTTGAGAGGGAGTATGGGAGCTGAGTGTTTGTCATGGAGAAAGAGGCTGATAACCCCAGAGAATATGACTGCAGGAGGCAAGTCCTTTCCCTGTTGGAAGGTCGGTGGGCATTCAGCATTACACATTCCTCTACAACAGGATTTCTGCGTCCATTTTCCCGGGCATGTGACATTCAGTGCTCCATGATATCCAGCAAGTTTATGTGCTTATGCCCTAAGGAAGAAGAAGAGATTTCACAACAGGTTGCTGTGCTCTCTGTTGCTTTTCTCTGCACCCCGGCTCGCTGCCCAAAGAAGGGAAGTGAGATGAAATATTGAATCCCCAGCTTGCAAATGTACTAAAGAAACAGAAATTCCTGTGAGAAATTTGGCTGTAGCCGAGTTCTGGTCCCCATGCTCCTATTCCATCAGTCCCTGCAGCACAATGTTTGCTGGTTTGGACCATTTTCTCCTGCTCAGAACATTACTTTGTTGCCCAGAAGTTTGCTAACTTCCCAGCAACTCCATCTTTTACTATGCTTAACAGTCTTTTTCCTTGACCGGTGACCAGATAGGACTTCTCAGTGTATTCTTCTTTACCAAGTTGAACTGGATGGTAGAGAGAAATCATGGAAGATTGTGAGTCACTAACTTGCTGGTTACCAAACCTGAGACACCCATCCATGGTCTGAGAGTAGAGGTGCAGCCTTTATAGGCTTGGTGAAAATAATTCTTAACTGTAATCCAGCTGTCAGTGGGCAGGAACCCACTCTAAAATCATTTCTGCAGCAAAAAGAAGTGACCAAACTTGGAAGGAATGTTGAAGAAAAGCAATTCCTTGGTGGTAGCCATAAAAACAGCAAATCTTTATTGGCCCAACCCCTGGACAGTAGAGAACCCACACTTCATATTTTACTCTACCCCTAGATATTGGCTCTACTGTCTATTTTATAAAATGGCCTCACTCCAGCTCTTTTAGCAGTATCCCACTTGGAAATGTAGATGACAGAAAGCCGTATCCACTTGGCCTTCTCTTACAGATACCATGTTTCTGAGCTCTCCAGGCTTTTCTAGGTTTTATTCTACCTCTAGGTTCATATGTGAGCTCTATTTTGTGTGATCTTGACTTGTCCCATCATCTCTTCATTATCTGACTCCAACTCAGGATAGCATTCTCCATGGCGAAATTTCCCTTCATGTCTAAAACTGCATCAAATGTGACCTAATGTAAATATTCAAGGAATGTGGAAGGCAGAACAAAAGTGAAGTGTCTGCCCTCAGAGATTAATTTCCAAGAGCAAAATAATTTTCCAATTAGAGGGGAAATAAGCGGACTATCATCTATTAAGCACCTACTAACATATTGAATGTTAATTTATTGAGGGATTATTATTGCTTGCTTTATAAATTTCATATAACAACCCTTATATCACCCACTTGAGGCAAGTATCATCCTCCCCATTTTATAGGTAAAGAAATTGAGAGTCAGAAATGTGATATAATTGGTCCAGAAGGCTAAAGGAAATGCCAGATCTCTGGGTGGGTTTTTTTTTTTGTTGAGTATGTTGCTGTAGGTTAAATTATGTACACATTTCTTGTTCTTTATCCATGTCCCAGTAGTTGTGAACCCATTGTAAATAGAACCATTCAAGGATGTTATTTTTAGTTAAGGTGTAGCCAGCTAAAGAGGATGGACTTTAATTCAATTACTGGAGCACCTATAAAGAGAACTTGGAAGTCATAAAAGTGAGAAAGGAGAGGACATCTCCATTTGATGTGAGGCAAAAAAAAAAAAAAAAAAAAAAAAACAAGGAACACCAAAGATTGTTGGCTGTCAGCGCCAGAGTGCTACCAGCTTCAGGGAGAAAGCAAACCTTGCTGAAAGCTTGATTTTGAACTTCTATCCTCAAAACCATGAGCCAAAAAATTCTCATTTTTTGCCAACCTATTGTGTTGTATGTGTGATAGGAGCTCAAGCAAATGAGGATATACAGACAAACAATGCCCCAAATCTCCACAAAACAAAAATCAGGCAAACCTGGGGAAATGTATGAGTAGCACCCTGCTCAGGGGAAGGCAACTACGGCTCATGGGGGGAAATCCAGTTCACCATCAGTTTTTGGATAGCCCACAAAATAAGACTATTTTTTATGTTTTTAAATGCTTGAATGAAAATTCAAATTTAATATCTGTATATAGAGCTTTTTGGAACACAGCCATGCCCACGCATTTGCATTGCATTGCCTTTGGCTGCGTTTGTGCTGCAGAGTTGGGGGTTGCAACCGAGACTAGAATATTTGTGATCTGGTTCTTGGAAGAAAAAGTTTGCTGAATCCTGTTGTAGGGAACAGATTCCTGTTCTAGGAAACATCTCCTGCGATAAAGCTTTGACTATCACATTATTCCATGTCTAACCCGAGGGTTCCCAAAATTTTCATTAGAGATGTAATATGGACATATATTTCCTTTGAGCAAGTCCCCAAATCCCAAATCATAAGATATACTTGGTGTCAATTATTTAGATAAGATATATTCACATAATATATACCTGGTGTCAATTACTCTCTTCCAGAAAAGATTCACTTTAAGATCTTTTTCCTCAGAGATTTTTGTTAGAGCATTTCGGATGGGATTTGACTTGCCAAACTTTGTTTAATTCACCGTTTCAGGGACATACATATTAGGTACAACGAGTTTCACCTGTTTTGCCAAAGCAGTCAACTACAAATCTTGTCTTGAACCCTATCCAAGGGAGGTTATTTTTCAAAGGACCAGAGGGACCTCATTATAGCCATGGCTCCTTCCACCCCAGACGACCCATGGCACAGACGCCCATGGGCAGCTTTCTAGCCAGGTCCCAAAACACTTGGCCTAGAGGAGCTAGAGGAGCTAGAGGAGCTAGGAAATCAGCCAGCCCTCTGCCAGGAAACAACCAAGCCTTGGGAGTGAAATTACTGGTGGAGGAAAGAAAATTACCAGTGGACCATTTTATTTTTCAGAAAGAAAAAGATACAAGATGGGTAAAACGGTACAGAGGGTAAAATCTAAGATATTCAAAACATTCCATTCAAAGCCATGGAAGACCCAAGTTTGGTGTAGGGACACTTGCAATGTTCCATCATTAAGGCGAATAAAACGTAAGCTGGACTCATATGTCAAATTGAGATATTGATCAGGCCCTGGAGTGTTCTTAAATGAGAATAAGTTCCATTGGCAAAATAACAATGCAATAGATTTTCATGTGGGTCCTGGCTGAGCTTGGCCCAATGACTCAGGAGATCTCCCTATTATCTTTTAGTCAGTGATGTGGGGTTTCCCCAACCATCCTAATCAAAATTGCAGATCCTCCCAGCTCCTTTTACCCTTCCCCGGATTTATTGTACTTCAAAGTATTTATTTCTATATGGCATATTCTATGCTGTCCTTATTTATTTGCTTATTTCTGTTTCCTGTCTCTAGAACATGAGCTCCAGAAGGACAGTGATTGTGGCTACGCCTGCTGCTGAATTCCCAGCTCAGTGCCTTTTCCACATTATATAGTCAAGAAACACTCCTTTATAAAGTAATGGAAAAGGGGTTTCCTATTAAAATGCTAGAAAGAATCTCCTTAGGCTTTGTGAATTGTGTCAGGGTCGATCTGCATTTTCTCCTAAAAGGCATTCTACCTTGCTGCAATGTTAGTTTTCTCTATCCTACTGGCAGAACCAAATGACTGAATTAATGTTCAAACAGCCCGGCACCTGACACTTTACAGTGTTTCATTCACAGCCATAGTTCATCTGAACTCCTGAACGAATAAATAAATGAATGAACGAGAAGAGAAGCAAAAGAACTGACACAATGTGGTAATTGATCTCCAGCAAGAAAGGTTGTTGGGCAAATTTGAAAGTTTAGTTTCTTTGATGTTAATCTTTGAAGTTCCTTCTTGACCCTCTCTCATCTTTATCTCTTGGTCTTTTTCAAAAAATTCTTTTCCTTTGTCTTCCTCATAATCGAGTATATATTTAGTGGTTGTGAAATATGCTGGTATTTAGCTTTGTTTTTCATATCAAGGCACAAGTAGAAAACGATACTTGTACAACCTACCAGGGAAAACTGATAAAGTAGCATGTGGCCCAAGATATCTGACCGTGGGGTTGTCCTGGGGTTCACGCACACCGTGGCTGCCCCAAGAGCAAAGGGATTGTGTGTCTGCATGGCTGCAGTCCATCAAGGCACACAAGGATCCTGAAGCCCAACAGCTGGGAAGCTCTTCCCTGCCGGCCTAATTCTTTATCACTCCACTCATGTTTGATCATCACTGGGAGACTGATAGTGCCCAAGTCTATAGCTCCACTTCACATGTCTACTACTCCCTTACCTCCAAGGGTTCAAAGTCATCTGCCCGCCATCGTCTGAACATGTCGACGGGATGTTCCACATCTGAACACATCATCTACTTAACATGTGTTTTCTACCAGGTTTCTCTCTCCTGGGTAGTGGTTAACTCTGTGACGCAAACTAGAAAGATGGGAGTAATGTGTTTTTATTCATCAGCCTCCTTATCCAAACAATTACCTAGGCTACCAAACGGTCCTCTCTCCTCTGTATCACCTACCTCTATTTTAGTTCAGGCTCATATTATCTTTTTCTCATCTATCTTGATTTTTCCAATCTAGTTCCTCAAATACAGTGGTAGCCTAGAGGGGTTTGAACTGGGTCAAGAGAGCCAAGTGTGCCACTCTTTTCCCAATTCTGTGTTCATTGACTTCAAGTGGTGCCTTAAAGTCAGCTATGGTTTTACACCCTAGAAATTGGTAAATACTACAAATCAGAGCTTTTTGTTTTTGGAGAAGCAGTTTTAAGCATTTGATAGCACACCACTTCTAAAATCAATCCTCTACAGAGAATACTTTATTGGAAACAATTTAGCTATGCTATACCCTTGATTAAACCATTTTGTGGCTCCTTACAGGAATAACCCAAGCTCTTTAAAGTAGCTTGGGAAGGCCCTCTGATATCTGCACCTGCGCTCCTCCCCCCTCCATAGCCTTAGCATCGTATTCCCTTCCTTGACAGACACCTTTTGGCAACATTGAACTGTTTATCCTCTCTTGCATATCAGGCAATTTTTTTCCCCATGATTTTGCATAAGCTGCATGGATGCCGGGAGTCCCTTTCCTTATATCCCACCCTTTTGTCTGGCTAACTCTTTACTCACAATTTAATACCCAATTGAGAAAGTATTTTTTGCAAGGATTCTTTTCTGACCACCCTTAGGCAGTGCTGACCACCCACTCTCTTCTAGACTCAGAGAGAGCCTTATTCAAATGTCTATCAGTGCATTTGCTATATTGTATCTAAATTATGATTCTATTTCTCCCCTCCTCCACCTTTTAGAAAGAAACTGGGAGATACCTGAGAGCAGAGAGCACGAAAACTCATTTTTGCACTGCCAATGCTTGAACAGTAACTTAAAGATATTTTAAACTCAACATATAGTTGCTGTATGTGTAGGTGAATGAATGAATGAATGAATGAGTTAAAGACTATTGTATATGACTCCAGTAATTTGTAACATTTGAAATAAAGCTGAAACTTGAATTCATATTATTATGGATTAAATTGTGTCCCTCCAAAAGATATGTTCAAATCTTAATCCTCAGTTCCTTAGAATGTGACTTCTTTGGAAATATGGTTATTGCAGATGAAGTCAGTGCAAAAGTTTTAATTCTGAGGAGGTCCCATTTATCTATTTTTTCTTCAGTTGCTTGCCCTTTGTGTGTAACTGAAGAAAACTTGCATGTAAAATTTATGAAAACAATTCCTACTACAAGATGCTTCCCTACATTATCTTCTAGGAACTCTATGGTCTTGGCTCTTATATTTAGATCTTTATACATTGTGAGTTAATTTTTTGTATAGGGTGTGAGATGGTGATCCTCTCTCATTCTTTTGGATATGGAAATCCAGTTCTCCAAGCACCATTTGTTGAAGAGGCCATTCTGTCCCAGTTGAATGGGCTTGGTGGTTTTGTTGAATATCAGTTGGCTGTATATGTGAGGATCTTTTTTTTTTTTTTTTTTTTAATGTGTTTTTTTTTTTTTAATTTATTTATTACATATC